>SJYQ01002196.1:1076826-1115215 GCA_006410935.1 Redunca redunca
ATCACTATGGAATATTGCCAAAGTTTACTCAAATGAATATCTGTAACTTTGAATATTTTGTCAAGTAAGAATATGGAAATGAATAATTTAAACATTGAACACTGAAAAATAAATACAAAGCAAATATAAATTTAAAAATGCAACCAAAGACACGAGGCATTATAAAAACACCAAAAGTTTGTAAATCTAAGAAACATTTTAGTTGGTACACAGCCCAAACATTGGTCTAAAAAGAAAATAGAATATTTAAAATGATATTAAAAGTTGTTTGTGTATACATATTTTCTAATTAATTAAAAAACTTGTTATATTGAATTTATTTTTTAGAAATATGAATGATGATATTTCATATCTTGTTTGAAATATGAATTCCAATCCCAGCTAAAGGCAATGCCAAAGAATGTTCAAACTACCGCACAACTGCACTCATCTTACACACTAGTAAAGTAATGCTCAAAATTCTCCCAGCCATGCTTCAACAGTATGCAAACCTAGAACTCCCAGATGTTCAAGCTGGATTTAGAAAGGCAGAGGATCAAGAGATCAAATTGCCAACATCTGCTGGATCATGGAAAAAGCAAGAGAGTTCCAGAAAAACATCTGCTTCTGACTATGCCAAAGTCTTTGACTGTGTGGATCACAGCAAACTACGGAAATTTTTTTTTTTTTTGAAATTTCTTAAAGAGATGGGAATACCAGACCACATTACCTGCCTTCTGAGAAATGTGTATGCAGGTCAAGAAGCAACAGTTAGAACTGGACATGGAGAAACAGACTGGTCCCAAATTGGGAAAGCAGTACATCAAGTCTGTATATTGTCACATTGCTTATTTAACTTATATGCAGAATACATCATGTTAAATGCTGGGCTGGATGAAGCACAAGCTGGAATCAAGATTTCCAGAAGAGATAACAATAACCTCAGATATGCAGATGACATCACCCTTATATCAGAAAGTGAAGAGGAAATAAAGAGCCTCTTGATGAAAGTGAAAGAGGAGAGTGAAAAAGTTGGTTTAAAACTCAACATTCAAAAAACTAAGATCATGGCATCTGGTCCTATCACTTCATGGCAAATAGATGGAGAAACAGTGGAAACAGTGAGAGACTTTATTTTCTTGGGCTCCAAAATCACTGCAGATGGTGACTGCAGCCATGAAATTAAAAGATGCTTGCTCCTTGGAAGAAAACCTATGACCAATCTAGATAGCATATTAAAAAGCAGAGACATCACTTTGCCAACAAAGGTCCATCTAGTCCAAGCTATGGTTTTTCCAATAGTCATATATGGATGTGAGGATTGGACAAAGAAATCTGAGCACCGGAGAATTGATGCTTTTGAACTGTGGTGTTAGAGAAGACTCTTGAGAGTCCCTTGGACTGCAAGGAGATCCAGCCAGTCCATCCTAAAGGAAATCAGTCCTGAATATTCATTGGAAGGACTTATGCTGAAGCTGAAACTTCAATACTTGGGCCACTTGATGTGAAGAAATGACTCATTGGAAAAGACCCTGATGCTGGGAAAGATCGAGGGCAGGAGGAAAAGGGGACAACAGAGCATGAGATGATTTGATGGTATCACCGACTCAATGGACATGAGTTTGAAAAAGCTCTGGGAGATGGTGAAGGACATGGAAGCCTGGCATGCTGCAGTCCATTGGGTTCAAAATAGATGGACATGTCTGAATGACTGGGGAAAAAAAAAACAAAAACAAAAAAACAAAAAAAACGCCCTGACTCAAAATTTATTTTGAAGTGCAACATAGCTAGCATCACCAAAAATTTTTCAGGAAGTCAAAAGATGGAGTACTTATATCATCTAACTTTAAATTTGCTATGAAAGTGAAAGTTGCTAAGTTGAGTCCAACTCTTTGCGACCACATGGATTATACAGTCTATGGAATTCTCCAGGCCAGAATACTGGGTAGCTTTTCCTTTCTCCAAGGGTCATCTCAATACAGGGATCGAACCCAGGTCTCCTGCATCACAGGTGGCTTCTTTACCAGCTGAGCCACAAAGTAATTAGACATCTTACTTTGCTTTGTAGTAATAGACCAATGGAAAGACTAGAGAGTTCAGAAATAGACTCACACCTATAGAACACATTGCATTTCCAAAGATACTAAAACAAATCCTTGGGGAAAGTATTTTCCACAAAGGAAGTTGAAATATCCATATGGAATAACATGAAAGTCAAACTGGACTCCACACCAAACATAAAAATTAATTTGAGATATAGTATAATCTAAATGAGCAAACTAAAGTCATAATGGTTCTAAAGGCAAACAAAAAGATTATGTTGGCAAAATGAGTAGACAAATATTTCTTAGACAAGATATGATAAACAATTACTATAAGGAAATAAAATGAACAATTCGGGGAATATAAATAGTAGCCATAATGAGATGCCACTCAAATTATTGAACTTATAAAAATGAAAATACCAAATGTAGGTGAAGATTTGAAGCAATTGGAACTTTCACACAGTGCCACTGAGAGTGCAAATGGTACAACCATTTAGGAAAAGATTTTATCAGTTTTTACCAAGTTAAACTTATACCTATCATATGACCCACTAACTTCTTTACTTGTTACTTTCCAAGAAAAGTAGAAGCATATGTGTACAAAAAGATGTTTAAAAGAATGATTTTTGCATTTTAGTCATAAAAGCTGAAAGAGTCCAGAAAATCCACTGAGGTATAAGAATTATGTTGAATTGAAGGAATTTGAAATCCCTTATCACTCTAAGAGCAGAACCTCCCAAAAGGTCTCAATTGTCATAAATCCCCCTCCCCCAAGAGCAGCTCTAATCTTTTAATCTTCTTAAGACAGGAAGTTGTTGGTACCATACTGGAACAGATATTGTCACAAAATTATCTTCAGTTCAATTCAGTTCAGTTCAGTCGCTCAGTCGTGTCCGACTCTGCAACCCCATGAATCGCAGCACGCCAGGCCTCCCTGTCCATCACCAACTCCCGGAGTTCACTCAGACTCGCGTCCATCAAGTCAGTGATGCCATCCGGCCATCTCATCCTCGGTCATCCCCTTCTCCTCCTGCCCCGTCTCTCCCAGCATCAAAGTCTTTTCCAATGAGTCAATCTTATATCCCATCTATTCTCTGGATGGAGGAGCCTGGTGGGCTACAGTCCACAGGGTCGCAAAGAATTGGACACGACTGAGCTACTTCACTTCTTCTTCACTTATCTTTCCAAAAGGTCATCTCTTTTTCCGTAAACTGCCCCTTCACTTCTCTCTTCTAAAAAGCCATTTGTTCTTCCAGATGTGCTCTCTCTTCCTAGCCATTCCCTATTGAAAAGGTATCAGTTCAGTTCAGTTCAGTCACTCAGTCGTGTCTGACTCTTTGTGACCCCATGAATTGCAGCACACCAGACCTCCCTGTCCATCACCAACACCCAAACTCATGTCCGTCTAGTTGGTGATGCCATCCAGCCTCTCATCCCCTGTCATCCCCTTCTCCTCCTGCCTTCAATCTTTCCCAGCATCAGAGTCTTTTCCAATAAGCCAACTCTTCACATGAGGTGGCCAAAGTACTGGAGTTTCAGCTTTAGCATCAGTCCTTCCAAAGAACACCCAGGGCTGGTCTCCTTTAGAATGGATTGGTTGGGTCTCCTTGAAGTCCAAGGGACTCTCAAGAGTCTTCTCTAACACCACAGTTCAAAAGCATCAATTCTTCAGTGCTCAGCTTTCGTCATTGTCCAACTCTCACATCCATGCATGACCACTGGAAAAACCATAGCCTTGACTGGATGGAGCTTTGTTGGCAAAGTAGTGTCTCTGCTTTTGAATGTGCTGTGTAGGTTGGTCATAACTTTCCTTCCAAGGAGTAAGCGTCTTTTAATTTCATGGCTGCAATCACCATCTGCAGTGATTTTGGACCCCCCAAAAAATAAAGTCTGACACTGTTTCCATTGTTTACCCATCTAATTCCCATGAAGTGATGGAACGGGATGCCATGATTTTAGTTTTCTGAATGTTGAGTTTTAAGCCAACTTTTTCACTCTCCTTTTTCACTCTCATTAAGAGGCTTTTTAGTTCCTCTTCACTTTCTGCCATAAGGATGGTGTCATCTGCATATCTGAGGTTATTGATATTTCTCCTGGAAATCTTGATTCCAGCTTGTGTTTCTTCCAGCCTAGCATTTCTCATGATGTACTCTGCATATAAGTTAAATAAGCAGGGTGACAATATACAGCTTTGACGTACTCCTTTTCCTGTTTGGAACCAGTCTGTTGTTCCATGTCCAGTTCTAACTGTTGCTTCCTGACCTGCATAAAGGTTTCTAAAGAGGCAGGTCAGGTGGTCTGGTATTCCCATCTCTTTCAGAATTTTCCACAGTTTATTGTGATCCACATAGTCAAAGGCTTTGGCATAGTCAAGAAAGCAGAAATAGATGTTTTTCTGGAACTCTCTTGCTTTTTCCATGATCCAGCAGATGTTGGCAATTTGATCTCTGATTCCTCTCCCTTTCTAAAACCAGCTTGAACATCTGGAAGTTCACGGTTCACATATTGCTGAAGCCTGGAGAATTTTGAGCATTACTTTACTAGCATGTGAAATGAGTGCAATTGTGCGGTAGTTTGAGCATTCTTTGGCACTGCCTTTCTTTGGGATTGGAATGAAAACTGACCTTTTCCAGTCCTGTGGCCACTGCTGAGTTTTCCAAATTTGCTGGCATATTGAGTGCAGCACTTTCACAGCATCATCTTTCACAATTTGAAATAGCTCAATTGTAATTCTGTCACCTCCACTAGTTTTGTTTGTAGTGATGCTTTCTAAGGCCCAAAGCTCTAGGTGAGTGATCACACCATCGTGAAAAGGTATATAAATCCCATATTCTAATGTCCTTGAGTCACATTTATTTGTGATCTCCCATGCTATAATTTTTCCCTCTATCTAGCTAGTCTTCTTTTGTTTGTCTAATTTGCAGTACCCCAAAGACTAAATGTAAACCCACCAGGCTCCTTCATCCATTGGATTCTCCAGGCAAGAATACTGGAGTGGGTTGCCATTTCCTTCTCCAGGGGATCTTCCCAACCCAGGGATCAAACCCAGGTTTCCCACATTGCAGACAGACGCTTTAACTGCTGAGCTACCAGGGAAGTCCTCTTTCTTTCAAAGACTGAATGTGAAAGGTTAGAGAAAGTTTTTACTTCCTGAAAAAGAAAATTGCTAAGAAAAGAAAAATAAATAAAGAAACAAAACAACAAATAAAACCCAAGTGTTCATTAAGAGGAGCATGAGTAAGTGAGTACTACATTATTGGTGTGCTGCAGTCCATGGGGTTGCAAAGAGTTGGACACATTGGAGTGACTGAACAACAACACAGTGTATATATAGAGTGCTGATCAAATAAAATGGAAAAAAACTCCTAATTGATGGGGTAACAGGAACAAACTTCCCAACATTATATTGGTAATGAAAGAAATCAAACACTAAACAGTCTATACTGTGTTATTCCATCATCCTCTATGAAATAAATATACTAAATTTGATAAAAGTATGGGTTTTATGAGTATTTCCATTTTCAAAACTCAAAATTATGATTTATATATTTCACTGTGTATACATTTTTTTGTCACTTCAGTCATGTCCAACTCTGTGCGACCCCATAGAAGGCAGCCCACCAGGCTCCCTAGTCCTTGGGATTCTCCAGGCAAGAATAATGGAGCATTTTAAATATAAATTAACACAAACTTTGAATTTTCAGTGAATGAGTGTGAGTGAAAGTCACTTAGTTGTGTCCGACTCTTTGCAACCCCATGGACTATAGATCCATGGAATTCTCCAGGCCAGAATATTGGAGTGGGTAGCCTTTCCTTCCTCCAGGGGATCTTCCCAATCTAGGGATCAAACCCAGGTCTCCTGTATTGCAGGTACATTCTTTACCGGATAAGCTACAAGGGAAGCCAGAATTTTCGGTAGGCTTGCTTTTGATAGAGGTATGGACTAGAAATTCTGAAAGTATCTTCTATATAGTCTAGGCATTAATGAACAAGTAAACATATTGAGGATAACAGAAGACAGACTTCTCTATTGAAGAGGCAAATTGTAACTACAGAAAGGAGGAAAACTAGATGAACCCTGTGGCATTGGGTTAGAATTGAAAAGTATCAGTATAAAATAATTCCATGTGTACTTTAAATATAAAATATATATATGAATATATTTATATGCAGATTACATAAAGCATGTATTGCATATAAAAATGCCTACATTTATATACTTATGCTACATAAATGCCCAGAGGTGCATACTTATATATATATGCTTGCTAGCTCTATCAAATAATACCTAACATGAAAGCAATTATGACAATATTGTTGTCTAAGTTCATTTTCCAATAAAGAGAATCAGGGATGCTTGAAGAAATGGTTGAATCTCAGGGTTTTGGCAGAGAAAGAGCAAGATAAGTCCGATCATCTTACAGAAAATGTAATCTAGTGCTAGGAGAATACTGGGAACATGTCCAAAAGATCCAGGAACTAGACTGAAGTGACTGAAACTTGGTCAAACTGGGGCAAATTGAGTATCTTAAATAATAATAGTAAATAAATAAAAATACTAGTAGATTACAAATCATTGAATAAAATAAGAACCCCTAAGTCCCTTTAAGTAAATTAATAAATAAAGGAATAAACAGGTGAATAATAAAAGCTCTGCTCCACAATAAAACTCTAATGATAATAGAAGAAATGATGTAGTTGGAAAATCACCAATGGATGTTGAAGTTAGGGAGTAAAATTTTGAACAGGAATAAAAAATTAAATAGACACAAGTTGTGATGGTACTTTAGTTGCTAGCCATGTCTCCCTCTTTGCCACCCCATGGACTGTTGCCCACCAAGCTCCTCTGTGTATGGGATTTCCTGGATAAGAGTGCTAAAGTAGATTGCCATTTTCTTCTCTAATGGATCATCCTGACCCAGGGATTGAACTCCTGCCTGCTGCTCTGCAGGCAGATTGTTTACCATTGAGCCACCTGGGAAGCCCTAGATGCAAACTGTCTCACCACAACTTAGATTCAAAGTGTCTACAGAGATGTTATATTACAAAAAAGAGAAACAGTTAGTTGTATTGTGGAGAAACCTAATTATATATTGTTAGGAAGGGAAAATTTTCCATGTACCCTTGTAGGTTCCTTGGCTGATCTAATAACCAAATTGGCATAAGACAATTTAATAGGAGAAAAAATAATTATGTACATAAGGGTTCTCCATTAAAATACAGGACCCAAGGGTGAGTCAGTTGAGGCTTATATGCAGTCCTGAACTAAGGAATGGAATGGGCCCTGGGGCTTCAAAGGGGAGTAGAGTAATTCACTCAGTGTCAGGACACTGAGAAGAAATGTTTAGTAATAAGATGTTTGCCTTGCCATATGGATAGATCATTCAGATAAAAATCATCTCTTATAACAGCTCTCTTTCTGAACCAGGTCACCTATCTAAATTCTTTCAGGTAGTTACACTCTTCATGAGACTTTTGGGCTTTGATTGCCTTCAGCTCAAAAAAATCCACTTGCCAAAGTGGCACATTTTGGAGAGGCTCATTTCGAACCTATGCAACAGCATAATTCAATATTTACTAAATGATAAAAATTAACATTACTTATGTTGGATTTGGTGCCTCCAGTTATAAATTCCCTAAGGAAAACACGACATCTGTATTGTTCTTGCCAAAGATGCAAAGTCTAAATTTCATCATGAGGAAATGTTGTTGTTGTTCAGTTGGCCAGTCATGTCTGACTTTTTGTGACCCCATGGACTGCAGCACACCAGGCTTCCCTGTCCCTCACCATCTCCCAGAGTTTGCCCACATTCAAGTTCGTGTTGGTGATGCTGTCCAGCCAACTCATTCACTGATGCCCTCTTCTCCTTCTGTCCTTGATCTTTCCAAGAATCATGGACTTTTCCAATGAGTTGTCTGTTTGCATCAGATAACCAAAATACTGGCTCTTCAGCATCAGTCCTTCCAGTGAATACTCAGGTTGCTCTCCCTTAAGATAGACTGATTTGATCTCCTTGCTGTCCAAGGGACCTTCAGGAGTCTTCTCTAGCACCACAGTTCGAAGGCATCAATTCTTTGGCATTCTTCTGTCTTTATGGTCTAGCTCTCACAACCATACATGACCACTGGGAAGACCATGGCCTTGACTATACAGACCTTTGTTGGCAGATTAATGTCTCTACATTTCAACACACTGTTTATGTTTGTCATAGCTTTCCTTCCAAGAAACAATTGTCTTCTGATTTCATAGCTGCAGTGACTGTCCCCAGTGATTTTGGAGCCCAAGAAGAGGAAATTTGTCACTACTTCCACCTTTCCCCCTTATATTTAGGGCTAAATGCCATGATCTTAGTTTTTTTTTTTTTTTTTTTAATATTTAGTCTAAGTCAGCTCTTTCACTCTCCTCCTTCACCCTCATCAAGAGGCTCTTTAGTTCTCTGCCATTAGAGTGGTATCATCCACACATCTGAGGTTGCTGATGTTTCTCAGCTTTTAACTCCATCCCAGCATTTCTCATGATGTGCTCAGCATCTAGGTTAAACAAACATGGTGACAGCATGCAGCCCTGTCATGCTCCTTTCTCGATCTTGAATCAATCACTTGTTCCATACAGGGTTCTAATTATTGCTTTTTGACCCACGCACAGGTTTCTCAGGAGACAGGTAAGATGGTCTGGTATTCCTATCTCTCTATGAACTTTCCAGTTTTTCATGATTCACACAGTCAAAGGTTTTAGCATAGTTTATGAAACAGAGATAGTTGTTTTTCTGAACTTCTCTTGCTTTCTCCATAATCCAGTGAATGTTGGCAATTTGATCTCTAGTTCCTCTTTCCTAAACCCAACTTGGACATCTGGAAGTTCTTGGTTCACATAATGCTGAAGGCTAGCATGCAAGATGTTAAGCATGACCTCACTAGCATGGGAGATGAGTGCAATTGTTTGATGGTTAGCATATTCTTTGGTACTATCCTTCTTGGGGCTTGGGATTGAGGATTGACCTTTTCAAGTCCTGTGGCCACTGCTGGGTCTTCCGGATTTGCTGACATACTGAATGCGAAACTTTGATGGCATCATACTTTAGGGATGTATTGTATTTCAGATTGTTTTCTAAATCATGAGGGCTACTCAGTTTCTTCTATGGGATTCATACTATTCTTACATTAGTAGATACAATGGTCATCTGAATTAAATTTGCTCATTCCTGTCCATTTTAGTTAGCTGATTCTTAGGATGTCGATGTTTATTTTTACCAGCTCCTGCTTGACCACATCCAGTTTTCCTTGATTCCTGGACCTATCATTCCAGGTTCCTATACAATACTGTTCTTTGCAGCATTGGATTGCAGCATCGGATTTTACTTTCATCACCAAACACATCCACAGCTGAGCATCGTACCCACTTTGGCCCAGCTGCTTCATTAATTCTGGGGCTATTGGTAATTTCCTCTGCTTTTCCTCAATAGTATATTGGACACCTTCAGACCTGGGAGACTCATCTTTTGATGTCAAATCTTTTGGTCTTTTATACAGTTCATGAGGTTCTCAAGGCAAGTATATTGGGGTAGTTTGCCATTCCTTCCTCCAATGGATCATGTTTTGTCAGAACTCTCTGCTATGGCCTGTCTGTCTTGGTTGGCCCTGCACAGCATAGCTCATAGCTTCATTGAGTTATGCAAGTCCCTTTACCACAAGGCAGTGATCCGCGAAAAGGGATGAAATATTAGATAGTCCCAAACTGAGGAATATTTTGCAAAATAACTAGTTTGTACCTTGATAATGTCAGAATCAATAAATAAAAGGACTGAACAAAGATCCATAGCACTACGTGAAGCCAGGCGGTACCTAGACTGGGGAAAAGATAGTTATAAAGGGCGTTTTTGAATCAATTTGCAAAATTTGAATATAAACTATTGATTACAAAGCTGTACCATATTACTATTAAGTTTTGTGGCTTTGATCATTTTACTGTAGTTAGAATGTCTTTGTTCTTTGGAAAACATATTAAAATGTTGAGGGGGTAATAAGAAACAATGTCTCCAACTCTGCCTCAAATAGTTCAGAAAAAAAATATATATCTACAGATGACAGAGAAATAAAATCATAAAATAGTTGGGGCAAAATAAGTAATTAATAAACTGGGATAAATGGCTATTGAGGACCTAAAAATATTCTTGCAAATTTTCCCTAAGTCTGAAATGATACTATAGTAAAAACTAACAAGAAAAGTAATACACAGTCCCTCATCTGAGGATTCATAAGTACACTTCCAATCTTGTTAATTGTAATCCCAATTTGGTGAACACTAGAAAGGGTTGTCAAAGATCACCCTAAAGCTCACTGATAATTGTATATAAATTTTATAGGGGCATTTAACACTGCAGCATATTATTTATTGAATTATATTTTATTTTATTAAAAATGTATACCTAAAGGGAGAATCCTCTATAATTTACAATGTATTTCTCCCCTGTAATATGATAATGTTTCATCAATACCATTTTAATATCATACTGAAAATTTAGAAAATGTGATTCTAAAGTTGCATCTGTTAGAGTCCTATTTTTATATGATTTTAAAATTCAGATTATGTTATTCCACTACTGTTATTTATCCCATGTACTTTATCCATTCATAACTTTACTGTTCTATTGATTATCCAATAATATATGCTGGTTGGTAATAAAATGTGTTATGATTCAACAACACAGTTTTTCTTAAAAAACTCAGGAGGTCAGAGTAGAACAGATGGGTTGAACCTTTGGACTGAAGAGAACATCGAAATGACCTATTCTTACACTTCACAATTCTCTTTTCCTAGATCATAAGTTCCTTCAGTTGATTCAAGCTAAATAATGCATTGTTTATTAAGTATAGTCATTCATAAAGCAAACATACAACATTGTGCTTATGGCATTAAAGTTTAATATGGCATAGTGTATGAGTCAGGGAATATATTCATAAACAACAATAGCCTTATTAAAAAGTATTAAGCATGTTTAAACACATCCATATCTTTTTAAAGTAAAATCAGGTTCACCATTCTCATTGTTAAGTGAATTAAAGACATTTCAAAATAACCATTTTGTCCTCCATTAACTTATTTTTCTATAGTGTCCAAAACTTTCATTATGTACATGAAGTTATTCTTGCTTTTGCAAAACTAGAAATTATCTTTGTCACAGGTACTGCTCCTAAATAGACAGCTATCAATAACAATGTCCATGTCCAGAGCATATGATACAGATATATAGATAACTAGGTCTGCTACTTACTATATCTGAATAAGGAAAATCATAAAACTAAACATTCTCCTTAACTAGATGTGCTATAAAAATATACCTTCACACTCTATTTTCTGTACCTAACTCAGTTAAATGCTATTGATATATGCCTGATAGATATTCCTTTTTAGATTCCAATTTTCTACTGTTTCTGTAGGAAAGTAATGGTAGTTAAACTTTCATCTCTCACAAGTAATGTTTCTGATGATCAGGCTGACCTTCTTGGCTTCATTAATTCAAGATCTAAGCTGTCCTCATTTTAAGCTATCTTCAATTATACAGGATATAACTACTTTTATGTTGGGTTCTGTTTTACTTTTTATTTAAATTATATTATATTTGAATAGTAAAATGATGAGTGTTTTCCCCTGGAAATAGTTACATAAAATATTACCAATTTATGCACATTTTTTTCTGAAATGTAATAATGATAAACTTGTAACTATAATTTACATTATTAACATATTACCTTATTCCATATTTTCAGTATTCATGCTATTGCATTATTTTACCTCTGTATAATGAAGTTTAAAAGCTAGCCTGTTTTAAAACAGGACCTATATTTTCCCTACCCTTTTTGCCCTGTTCTTTCTGGTGGCTAACACACCACACTATTAGCCAATTCATGTTTTGCAAATTGGAAGTTCCTACTTCATTCCAAACTACTTTATGCACTGTTGGGATGTGAAAAGATATCACCATGAAAGCTCAGAAGAAAGTTTTGAAAGTGATGTATATAGAGATTCACCAAAATGATTTTTTTAAGATACATTTGAAATGCCTCTTCTTTTAAGCAAATTAGCCTTAGTTTCCAGTATCTTCCATTCAACAAAATGTTTAGTGCTTGGGACCAAACAATGGACACATATTTTGTTGGGAAAGATGCTAGGTTTGCACATGGTGATATGCCTGTGTATTATAGAGCTTTTCATATCATTATTCAGAAGCTTCTGTTAATTATCTTAGTGGAACACAGAGTAAACTAGGGGGCAATGAGGATAAATTGAGCATTTAAGCTGTACTATATTTGTGCTAAGCCCTTATCAAGTGCCATATTTATGTATATTAGGTATAGAGTGTTCAATTTATATGCTCAAATTTGAAGAAAGGGGTCCTTTTCATGCAAACTTGGGTACAGTAGCCAACATTTATAATTTACTAAATGCAAGGTGCTGTGTGCATGCTCAGTCCTGTCCAACTTTTTGGGACCCTTTGGAGTGTAGCCTGCTAGGGTTCTCTGTCCATGGAATTTTCCATGTAAAATACTGGAGAGAGTTTTCATTTCCTACTCCAGGAGATCTTTCAAACCCAGGAATCAAACTGGTGTCTCTTGAGTCTCCTACATTGACAGGAGAACTCTTTACCACTCTGCCACCTGGGAAGCACAAATAAAACACAGAAGCTATTAATAGCATCATTTTGCAGATAAGGAACTAAATCACAGAGTTTAAATGACCTGTGAGTAAAAACTGAAGAGAGAAATCTGTGTCTGGAATTGATGCACTTCGTTTCTAGATTATTTTAGTCTGTTTCCCAAAACTAGTTGGAGGAATGTATAAGAGGAGAGATAACTATGCTCACACAATGAAAGAGATATACTTTCATTTTGCAATTTAGTATATTTCAATTATATTTTGTAGACATTTATTAAAACTTATCTGGGAATGCTCAAACCAGGTTAAAAAAAAAAGAGAAAATTTCTTTTGGGGTCACTTAGCATATTTCAGTTAAAACCAATAAACATGTAATGAAGGCTAATTCTGAGTCAATACCTTCATCCCAATAGACAGAAAAATCTTCCTCTAGTAGCTCAGTTCAGTTCAGTTGCTCAGTCGTGTCTGCCTCTTTGCGACCCCATGAATTGCAGCATGCCAGGCCTCCGTGTCCATCACCAACTCCCGGCGTCCACACAAACCCATGTCCATTGAGTTGGTGATTCCATCCAACCATCTCATCCTCTGTCGTCTCCTTCTTTCTCTTGCCCTCAGTCTTTCCCAGCACTGGGGTCTTTTCAAATGAGTCAGCTCTTTGCATCAGGTGGCCAAAGTATTGGAGTTTCAGCTTCAACATCAGTCATTCCAATGAAAACCCAGGACTGATCTCCTTTAGGATGGACTGGTTCGATCTCCTTGCAGTCCAAGGGACTCTCAAGAGTCTTCTCCAACACCATGGTTCAAAAGCGTCAATTCTTCGGCCTTCAGTTTTCTTTATAGTCCCACTCTCACATCCATACATGACCACTGGAAAAACCATAGCCTTGACAAAATGGACCTTTGTTGACCAAGTAACATCTCTGCTTTTTAATATGCTGTCTAGGTTGGTCATAACTTTTCTTCCAAGGAGTGTCTTTTAATTTCATGGCTGCAATCACCATCTGCAGTGATTTTGGAGCCCCCCAAAATAAAGTCTGACACTCTTTCCACTGTTTCCCCATCTATTTGCCATGAAGTGATGGAACAGGATGCCATGATCTTAGTTTTCTGAATGTTGAGCTTTAAGCCAACTTTTCCACTCTCATCAAGAAGCTCTTTAGTTCTTCTACCCTTTCTGCCATAAGGGTGGTATCATCTGCATATCTGAGGTTATTGATATTTCTCCCAGAAATCTTAATTCCAGCTTGTGCTTCCTCCAGCCCAGCATTTCTCATGATGTGCTCTGCATAAAAGTAAATAAGCAGAGTGACAATATACAGCCTTTGTCTGACAGAATGTGGTCCACTGGAGAAGGGAATGGCAAACCACTTCAGGATTCTTGCCTTGAGAACCCAATGAACAGTATGACAAGGCAAAAAGATAGGACACTGAAAGATGAACTTCCCAGGTCAGTAGGTGCCCAATATGCTACTGGAGATCAGTGGATAAATAACTACAGAAAGAATGAAGGGATGGAGCCAAAGTAAAAACAACACCCAGTTGTGGATGGGACTGGTGATAGAAGCAAAGTTCAATGCTGTAAAGAGCAATATCGCATAGGAACCTGGAATGTTATGTCCATGAATCAAGGCAAATTGGAAGTGGTCAAATAGGAGATGACAAGAGTGAACATCGACATTCTGGGAATCAGTGAACTAAGATGAACTGGAATGGGTGAATTTAACCCAGATGACCATTATATCTACTACTGAGAGCAGGAATCCCTCAGAAGAAATGGAGTAGCCATCATGGCCTAGAAAAGAGTCCAAAATGCAGTACTTGGATGCAGTCTCAAAAATGGAAGAATGATCTCTGTTTGTTTCCAAGGCCAGTATCATGGTAATCCAAGTCTAATCCCTGACCAGTAATGCTGAAGAAGCTGAAGTTGAGTGGTTCTAGAAGACCTACAAAACCTTCTAGAACTAACACCCAAAAAAGATGTCCTTTTCATTATGGGAGACTGGAATGCAAAAGTAGAAAGTCAAGAAACACCTGGAGTAACAGGCAAATTTGGCCTTTGAATACAGAATGAATCAGGGCAAAGGCTAATAGAGTTCTGCCAAGAGAATGCACTAGTCATAGCAAACACCCTCTTCCTCTTGTAGAGGAGCTTGTAATCTAGTTGGAGATAAATGAACACCATCATAATAGAGAGGTAGGTAGAGTAGGATATTAAAAAAAGATAGGAGTGGTCAGAGAAAGCTATGTGAGTCTCAAAGGAAGGATAAAAGCTTTGAGTTGGGAATAGTAGTAAGGGGATACCAGGTATCAGAAAGAGCACATTGAAAGGCACAGAAGTGTGAAATAGCATGGCATATTCAAAGGTGACCAGAGTGTAGCATGCTGAATGAAAGGTTAAGTGATTATCACGTGAATCTAGAGGGAAGAGAGGAACCAGAAATAACAACCAGAAATAACAGCCATAGTATTGTTGGTTGGCCTTGCTCAGAAAGAATATTCTGTCCTAAAATAATTGACAGGCAAACAAATTGTGGTGGTCAGCAGAAAGAGCAAGAAATGACTAGCAGGGGATACCCATCTGGGTATTAGATGCTCAGTTCAATATGTGTGTCCTGATCATTGGCTTTAAAACGGCCAGCAATTCTTTGGAAAGTTGAAAACGATGCTCCCTCATACCCTAGCTCTGAAAGTGATTCCCAATACCTTTATTCTTAGTGTCTTTGTCCAATAAGGCACACTCATCCCCTGTCCAGACCTAAAGTGCTGACAGCATTTAGGCAACTCCAGTCAGTTCTCTTTATGGACTCTAGGGCCCACAGTAGGGTTTCCTTTGGATTTAGTTTCTTTGTCTTGTTACTCTCATTCCTTTGAAGATTTGCAAATGTGACTCCAAACTGTAATCTTGTCAGTGTTTGGACTGTCCCAATGTCTTGACAGACAAATACATGACTTTCAGACTTGGGTTCCACATGAATCTGTTTCATCCATGTGATAAAATCTCTGCTATCTCCTCTCAGAAATCACTGGGCTCACTACTAACCTTGCTTTTTGATATTGAATCTTGACACATCCCTTCAAATTTTCTCATTTCAGTTTCACTTGCCTCATATTCTACTCTGTTGTGTGAGTTTCATGAAATTACTTACTCTCCATTTTCTTGCTTTCCTTTGCTTCTAACATATATCATCATATTTCATATCAAGTTCAAGATAGGAAAAATTATACATCTTGTGTGAACCTTGCAATTTCAAGGACATTATGCTATGATAAATTTGCATCTTCTTATACCAGTTAAAGACACGGATGAACCTTTCCTACAGCAGATTCCACAACCACAACAGACAAAAATATTACTGGGGATGCTGCTTATCATGACATTAGCTAAAATTCTTCTGCCAATCTCAGAGCATCTGGTATCAGTTTGACCTCCTGAGAAATATCATTTATTATATAAATATTAAGAGTACCAACCACAGAATGGAAGTTGTCACCCTTAACTCTTATTAAAAGGACATGGTACTTAATTCTGATGAGAAGAACCACATGATAAAGTAGACGAGATCTCAGCATTTTGTCTTAGTCTATCCCACATTTTTGCTTCTCCAACCCAGAAGTACAGATAAGTAAACTTTCCTGAGATAAATTCTCAACAAATTTGTTGAGGTCAGGGATAAGTGGAGTCTCCTTGTCCTCCAGGAGAACAATTCAGGACTGCTCCACGTGGTTTCTCAGACCATTCACAGAAGGACCGACCCCAGTTGCCCATAGCACTAATGAACTCTTCTGCGTACATTCTTGATCTCTCTCTCCTTCTGGTCTCAATTCTCCTTTCTCACTGGATGAACTCTGGGACCTTCTCTCAAGCAAAGCACCTGCACTCAAACACTTGTGTCTATTCTTGACAGACCCACACCGAGATAAGTGATTATCTTTGGAATTGGTGATAACTGGCTGGAAATGCTGCTAATGTTCTTGGTCTTACTCTGGGTAGGGTTAAATGAAATTGTTCAATTTATAAAAATGCATTGACTGTGCATGCACAATTTATTCACTTCTTGTTATATTTGGTATAAATCAATAAATGATTTTATACAAAGCAGTAAATGCACATTAAAATGTATAATGAGAAAAAGTGAAAGTTGCTCAGTGGCGTCCGACTCTTTGGAATTCTCCAGGCCAGAATGTGGAGTGGGTCACCATTCCCTTCTCTAGGGGATCTTCCCAACCCCGGGATCGAACCCAGGTCTCCTGCAATGCAGGTAGATTCTTTACTAGTTGAGCCACCAGGGAAGCCCAAGAATATTGGAGTGGGTAGCCTATCCTGACCCAGAAATTGAACTGGGGTGTCCTGAATTGCAGGTAGATTCTTTACCAGCTGAGCTCCTAGGGAAGCCCTATAATAACAAATACTCAATTCAAATAAAGCTAAATAGTCATATTGGATAATTTTTTATATATTGCTTATGGTATTAGAATAATTAATCTAGCTTATAAAATAGCTACCTTTTTCTTTAATTTGTCATTTTGTTTTTTCCCAAAATTCTATGAATTAAAATATATATATATATACACATATCTAAATATCTATGTCCGTGTGTATATTTATGTTATTTTTAGTTAAATTTAACTTGATTAATTAAAAATTGGATGGACACACATTGACTTTAGTTACATATGGATAAGAAATTCAAAAGCTATATGACTTAAATTTTATATCTGCAGTATTCATTTCAGTTCATATCAAATATTTAATACCAGCTATTCTTTGGGATTTGTTAGCATATCTTTTAAAACTTGCCTGCGGCAGTTACAAGAACGAATGTAAAAAGTGGTTTTGATTATCGTTTTAGATTGTCAACCTTGACAGTTTGGGTGGGATTTATAGTCATGAAGAAAGAATACACAGACACTCACACCAATGTCCCTTTATCCTTTTCCAGGGAAAGATTCTCTCCCAAAATAACCAAAGAGCTTGTTATTTGTTAGGAGAATTATAGAGTGGAGTTCCTTGGGAGTAACCTGGGACATGAAAGTCTCAGAACCAGAATCTGCTAGTGATCAGTTTGGATCTACAGGCAAGTACTAAGACATTAAAAAATTTTTTTAATCTGCTTTTTTTTAGCAGAATTAAAAACCCCATTTATTTTATTTTATAGTCATAATAAAAATATGAAACTTTCATTTATTTTTATATTACTCGTAAACATAAGAAGAATTTAAGCTCAAAAGTAGAAAGCAAAAACAAAATACATTAACATGTGGCTCACTGTGAAGGCAAAAGAAAACCAAGTCATTAATTTATTGCTTGGATATAATCAGAGGGTGAACTTTATGCATCCAGAAGGTTTAGAGAGGCTACTCAGGGCTATTGTCCCCTCCAGGGAGGGACCTGAAAGAAACAGAACTATGAACTTTCTGACTATAGAAATCCAGCAGTGTCCCTGAAAGAATGTGTGTATTCTCTTACCTAAGCCTAACCAATGCTTTAATAATTCATTATAATAAGAGTTCCAAAAGACTGGCTGTTGAAATGCCCATCTTGTTTTCAAGGGGGTCAGTTTCTGACTAAGCTCTTCTCTGCTCTGATACTAAAGCATGAATAAAATATATTGGTAAGAGGATGATGGTGCCAGAGTAACACAACTGAAGAATACTGCATTCAGGTTTTTCCTTAAACTCTTTCACAATTTGACTGGTAGCTGAATTTCAAGATTCTTTGTTACTAACACCCATGCATCATAATTGCTGAGGCGTATTATCATCCATCCTTACATTGAGTCTGCATATAGCTTTACCCTGAAATCCACGTGTCTTTGTGAGGCATACATTTTTTTTTTCATTTAAGTCCTTTTATTACAGTGGTGCCAGCTACTGCTGCTATCGTTAAATGCCTGTCAGCATTTCCATTATAAACCTTATTTTCAGGGGATTTATAACCTAGCCATTTTAATTCACATTCGGCTGAAAGTTGCCATCGAAATTCTCAACATACAGTAGGTGCTGTTTTCTTTTATCACCAAATTTTATTTGAATCTGTTTATCTGCCTGAGATTTAGCAATGTGTAAAACCATAACACTGAGATGGAAGAAAAGCAGTGATGTTCTGGTGGATGTTTTCTAAAGCAAAGCCATAAAGGAGTTGCAAAGCCAGAAGGAGTTGCAAAAATTGTCAAGCTCTTGAAAAGCAAAACTCTTAATGGAGAATTTGAAACCATTATTATTTGTAGTGCACTAATATTTTATACTCATAGTTTTTAAAATATATTTTACTGTGAACACCAACTCATATCATGAAAAAGTTATGGTCAATTCAGCATAGCATCCTGTTCACTATAATAGGCTTATTGGCATCATGAAAAATAATATAAACCCATATCCTTTTTATAGTAAAATAAAAAGTTTTAATGTAAAAATTTGACATCTAATTTTTTTAGAAATCTGACCTAACTTTGCTTTTATTCTTTATGAAGGAAACTATGCTTTAATATTTTTTCAAAATGTAAATGGTTTTTATATCATTTAGCTTCTTTAATTTATTTTTATTGTTGGAATAAGCATATACTGGACATTTTTAAACACTCTAAAAACAATAACTCAGATTGTGAATAAGCACAGATGAAAAAGCAGATTGCCTCAGGATTTATTGCTGCTGAATACAATAAGAAAATATAAGAATGGGCAACCTAAACGTGTCAAGATTTTTTAATAGTGAATAAAATAATTATGGCAAACAGTGCCCATGATGAAGACAGATAGCTAAATGACTAAAAAAAACATTTGTGCAAACATACAAAATAGGCATAAAAATATATGACTTTATCCAAAGAATAAGAATTGAATGTGAAGATATTGTCATGTTTGACTTTATTTACATTTAGCATTTGCCCTGTGTTTGGAACTGATGATATGCTTTACACCACCACATTTAACAATCATAATAACTTTTTGACATGGGAATTTATTATGTTCATTTCACATATGAGGAAACTGAGACTAAGTAAATTAAAAAGTTTTTGCCCAAAGTCTGAATGAGGTGATGAAGCCAAAACTTAACTCAGAGTAGCCTAGGTCTTAAGCCTGTGACCACTTGGCCAAAAGGCATAAAAATTGAATTCAAGAAAGATATTCATTTTGCAAATGCATGTGCATACATCTACAAGTAAAATCAAAGTAAAATGCATTGAACTGGCTGTCCACTTCTCTGTTTCTTCATGTCTACCGGCTGAGCTTAGTCACTCAGTCATGTCCGACTCTTTCCACTGGCAGCCCACCAGGCTTCTCTGTCCCTGGGGATTCTCCAGGTAAGAGTACTGGAGGGGGTTGCCATGCCCTTCTCCAGGGGATCTTCCCAACCAAGGGACTGAACCCAGGTCTCCTGCATTGCAGGCGGATTCTTTACTAACTGAACGACCAGGGAAGACCAAGAATACTGGAGTGGATATCTTATCCCTTCCCCAGGGACCTTCATGTATATGAATGAAGTTACTCAGTCATGTCCGACTCTTTGTGACCCCATGGACTGTAGGCTACCAGGCTTCTATGTCCATGGTATTTTCCAGGCAAGAATATTGGAGTGGGTTGCCATTTCCTTCTCCAGGAGATCTTCCCGACCCAGGGATTGAATCCAGGTGTAACCACTGACTAATCACATAGGTGAAAGCCTTCCACGTGAATCAATGAACCAGCAATCTGCTCTCCAGAATCCCATTCTCTATTGTTTTTACTTCCCAGACTATGTGGCAGGGAACCTTCTTCTAGTGATAACTTTTAATAACATTTTCTCTTGAGAGTCCCTTGGACTACAAGGAGATTCAACCAGTCCATCCTAAAGGAGATCAGTCCTGGGTGTTCATTGGAAGGACTGATGTTGAAGTTGAAACACCAATATTTTGGCCACCCAATCTGAAGAGCTAACTCATTTGAAAAGACCCTGATGCTGGGAAAGATTGAAGGCAGAAGAAGGGGATGACAGAGGATGAGATGGTTGGATGGCATCACCGACCCAGTGAACTTGGGTTTGGGTGGATTCCGGGAGTTGGTGATGGACAGGGAGGCCTGGCATGTTGTGGTTCATGGAGTCTCAAAGAGGCAGACAAGACTGAGTAACTGAACTGAACTGAACTGAACTTATTTTCAATATTTATAATTTGCTTCTGCAATTTGATATCTACCACCCCCAGGTGCTCCCATATCTGTGCAGATTTGGCACAGCCTTTAGTGATGATTCTTAAATTTGATTTCAGGTTAAACCCTGTATAATGAGTTGCTGACACCATTTTTCAAATCTGAGATCTACCTTTGGCCATTTTTACTGTGAGAACTGAAAGTAAGTACAATATTGGGAATAGATCCATTACCCTACAAAGATTTTGACCATGCCTCTGAGTCAGTAGATTCAGAGCTTGGTATTTCACAGTATCAGATATCTCTGTTAGACCTATGTCTAACTTACTGCTTTAGATGCCAGACATCTTTGTCTTGATTCTAGAATGAAATTCGGTGAATGCTTCCATGCTCTTTATTGAAATATTTAGCTTTTAGAGGTTTTTCTTGTGGGTTATTTTTTATTTTTTATTTTTTTGGCGTATTCTCTTTAGACCCAAAATTATTTCATGGTACAAAGCAAACAATATTCTGCTAGGGCTTTTCTTCTTGGCATGTGCTTTAAGATTTTGTTAATTAGCATAATGTCAATGTGTATTAAATTTTATACAACTATTTCAAGAACACTGGTTAAGGTCAGAGCGTAATCAATTCTCCACCTTGATTTGAGTGGGTTAAGTTTCTTACATGATCTCCTCAAATTGATCCTTAGGAAACTACTCCCATCACCCTCATTTTAGGACGCAAATTATTCAAACTACACATACCCAAGGATAGCCTTACTGTAAGACATTTTTAAAAACTATTATTGTAGAGAAACTATTTATTCTAAGTTTATCTTTCCACCTTCTCCTGTCTCCTCCTTTGCTCTTCTTGCCCTATTTTCCTCCTTACCAAATCATGGTTAGTTGAGGTGGATCAAACATCTCAGAGCTTTTGATTACATTTTTTATCTCAATGAAAAATATATGGTTATTACAGTCTTAGAAAATAAATAAACCACTCTTTCCCCCTGATCAATGTATTTTTTATAGTTGCATCACCTTGCTGTCATTCTACTATTTTTTATTATGGAGGCGAGGATTGACATGAACCTCCTCTTCTGTAATACTATATTTGTTTTAGACTTTCTTGCCTCTATGGAACTTTCAACCCTCTATGGAACTCATTACATGGTATTATAATTACTTAAGTAGCTATTTCTCTTTATTCACTTTATTTTCATCACTGTAGCCATAAAATAACCCCTGGAACTAAATCAATACTTTAAAGCCTTATATTTAGGTATTTGAAAAATATTCCTCAAAATGAAGATGAGAGAACTTTTCACTTCACCTTAGTCACTCAGTCATGTCCGACTCTTTGCGACCCCATGAATCGCAGCACGCCAGGCCTCCCTGTCTATCACCAATTCCCGGAGCTTACTCAAACTCAGGTCCATTGAGTCAGTGATGCCATCCAGTCATCTCATCCTCTGTCGTCCACTTCTCCTCCTGCCCCCAATCCCTCCCAGCATCACAGTCTTTTCCAATGAGTCAACTCTTCGCATGAGGTGGCCAAAGTACTGGAGTTTCAGCTTTAGCATCAGTCCTTCCAAAGAACACTCCTTTAGAATGGACTGGTTGGATCTCCTTGCAGTCCAAGGGACTCTCAAGAGTCTTCTCCAACACCACAGCTCAAAAGCATCAATTCTTCAGCGCTCAGCTTTCTTCACAGTCCAACTCTCACATCCATACATGACCACTGGAAAAACCATAGCCTTGACTAGACGGACCTTTGTTGGCAAAGTAATGTCTATGCTTTTTAATATGCTATCTAGGTTGGTCATAACTTTCCTTCCAAGGAGTAAACATCTTTTAATTTCGTGGCTGCAATCACTATCTGCAGTGATTCTGGAGCCCCCAGAAATAAAGTCTGACACTGTTTCCACCGTTTCCCCATCTATTTTCCATGAAATGGTGGGACTGGATGCCATGATCTTCGTTTTCTGAATGTTGAGCTTTAAGCCAACTTTTTTACTCTCCACTTTCACTTTCATCAAGAGGCTTTTTAGTTCCTCTTCACTTTCTGCCATAAGGGTGGTGTCATCTGCATATCTGAGGTAATCGATATTTCTCCCGGCAATCTTGATTCCAGCTTGTGCTTCTTCTAGCCCAGCATTTCTCATGAGGTACTCTGCATATAAGTTAAAAGTATATATCAGAGAAATGGCTAAATAAATGGCTACTTTTGTACAATTATGTAGCATTAAAAAATAGAAGATATTCCTGGTATATTCTTTAGAGATAAAACAAGTTGCAGAATTATAACAGGGATTAATTGGTTAAGCACGCATATACANTAGAAGATATTCCTGGTATATTCTTTAGAGATAAAACAAGTTACAGAATTATAACAGGGATTAATTGGTTAAGCACGCATATACACAGACAAGCAGAGACATGTACACACATGTCACTACATACTACGCCCACAGAGATGCAAATATGAACGCATACACTTGCTCAGTAGTTATCTATAAGGGTTGGACTGAAGGAGTGCAGTGTGTGAGGGTGTCCTGTTGGGAGGTAGTAACTTTCTTTTCCTTTCTCACCTATGTTATACATGAACATGGTTTTAAGTGAAAATTTTCTGAGGCTTAGTAAATTAAAAACAAGCAGCCCCACACTCCACTCCCACCTCTACCCTTTGTCAGAGGTAATATTTAAATGTAATTTCTTGCCATGCCACATTTAGTCATTTCTGTTTCTCATACAACGGTACTTCTCAATAATTTGATAATACTATTATTTCATGATTTTTCAGGTTAGTAATAGGTATCAATTATTTTATTATGAACCTTTGCATGCCGTCCCTCCCATTATTTCACTGTAAATACATCATACTTTTTTCTGCATCAATATTCAGTCTTTTCATTATCATAACTTTGAGATCGGGAGACCATGTGTCAATACTCTTGCATGGATGTTTATTTCATTTGTCTTCTCAAAGACTGTTTCTAATAAAATAGGAAATGTTTGTATCTGGCATCTTCCGATCTTCCTTTCTAGCTTGGTCTCCCAACTTCAGGTGGCAATGTTTCCTAACACCCACGGCTCTCCTGGGATGGTGCACCTGTTCAGCTCAGGCAGAAACTACAGGGTGGAGAGGATTCTAATGCAGAGAGTGCTCAAGGATATCAAGTTACTTTACTTTTTCTTGCTTCTCCCTCCTCTTCCTCCTTTCCTCTTCTCCAACCTCCACTCCTTTTCCTCCCCCTGTCTACTCCTCTTCCTCTGCTTCCTTCTTCCTTTTTGATGCATTAAACCTTCAGTGATGGTTTTGTTAGATGTTGGAAGGAAGCAGCTTGATAAAGATTAGTTCATGTAAAGTTTAACTAGAAGTTCCTCAAGAGTAGAAGGTAAAGTAGCATTGAAACGTATACACTACCATGTGTGAAATAGAGAGCTTAGTGGGAAGCTGCTGTATAACAGAGCTCAACCAGGTGCTCTGTGACAACCTAGAGTGGTGGGATGGGGGAGGGGTGATGGGAGGGAAGTTCACAAGGGAGGGGATATATGTATACTTATGGCCGACTTATGTTGTTGTGCAGCAGAAACCAACACAACATTGTAAAGCAATTATCCTCTGATTAAAAATAAATTCTTAAAAAAGAGAGGAAAAGGTATATTTGCATTTCCTTTCAAGAATGCCTGTTAACTCCTGATGACTTCTCACTGATTTATGGTGGCATATCAAAAATATCACTAAAGCCTCTGTGGGAAGGTATGCAGGTACACTGGGACAGAGAGGTATCTTAGACAAAATTCCTGTGGTTATAAGTGGAGACACTCAAACTGACTTGAGGAAATTATAAAAGATTTCAGTTCATGCAGTCCTAGCTAGATTCAGTGGCTTAATGATGTAATCAAGAGTCCATCTATTTCAATGCAAATTGCAAACTCAATGAGATATCACAGCCACTAGGATACCTCCTATAAAAAAAAAAAAGAAAGAAAATAAAATAAAAAGTGTTGGTTAGAATGTGGATAAATTGGAGCTCTTGCACACTGTTAGCATGATTGTAAAATGGGGCAACAGCTTGGAAAACAGTATTACAATTCCTCAAAAACTTAAAATTAGAACTATCATATGATCTAGCCATCCCACTTATCAGTATACATACAAAAGAAGAGTAAGTAGGGCCTCTAAAAGATATCTATACATTCACTTTTATAACAGCATTATTAGCAATAGGCAAGAGGTAGAAACAACCCAAATGTCCATTGATGGATGAATAGATAAATAATATGTGGTATGTACTCACAATGGAATATTATTTAGTCTTATAGACTAAAGCAAATCTTGCCATATGCTACAGCACAGATAAAACTTGAAGACATTATTCTAAGTGAAATAAGCCAGTCACAGAAAAATACTGTATGATTCCACATACATGAAGTACTAAGAATATTCAAATTCAATATAAACAGAAAATAGAATGTTGGATATCAGGGGTTGGTGAGAGGCGATGAAGGGGGAAGTATTGTTTAATGGATATATAGTTGCAGTTTCAAAGATGAAAAGGTTCTGTGAATATATTCTATTTATATATCAGTTCAGTTCAGTTCACTCAGTCGTGTCCGACTCTTTGCGACCCCATGAATCACAGCACGTCAGGCCTCCCTGTTCATCACCATCTCCCGGAGTTCACTCAGACTCACGTCCATTGAGTCCATGATGCCATCCAGCCATCTCATCCTGGGTTGTCCCCTTCTCCTCCTGCCCCCAGTCCCTCCCAGCAGCAGAGTCTTTTCTAATGAGTCAACTCTTCGCATGAGGTGGCCAAAGTACTGGAGTTTCAGCTTTAGCATCAGTCCTTCCAAAGAAATCCCAGGGCTGATCTCCTTCAGAATGGACTGGTTGGATCTCCNATTCCTAAGAATCCTTCAAAAGAAAAAATGGCTGTGTCATAACTGCAGTGACTTCTGCGCAGTTGATGTGAACTGCAATGTAAGCCCAAGTGCAGATTCAGACTCTAGTACTTCATCATATCTACACTGGCCTCTAGAACATACAAAGAAAACTGTGCTTGAAATTCAGACACTTGAAAATATTAACTTATTCATAATTTAGTGTTTTTCAATATATTCCTACCAGTCTTTTAATTTTTTTCCCTACATTATATGCCATAATGACTTAAAATTAGTTAGGAGTGCGCTTCTCAGTACAGCTTCAAGAACTTATTACTTGAACTCCTTTTTTCTCCAGTAATAAAAGCATTCCCTGGTCATTCTCCTATGAACATACACATTAATATATATTTAAAATATTGAATAAGAAACCAAGTGGAAAATTTTTAGTGACTTTGAACTCTGATAACTTACTGTGTTGTATTAAGAGATAGAGCCCTATTCAAACTAAAAGAATTATTCCATTGATCCGTGGATAGGTCAGGGATATTCATGAACCAAAATTCTGGTGAAAAGTTTAAATTGATGTCCTTTGTTTGATCTTTCAAAGGTTTTGATTATTTAATATGTGGTGGGATTTTATGAGTTGATAGCTTGCTGGCATTCAAACCTTAAATTTATTACTTTTTCAGCATGGTAGATATAATGTGTTTTTCACCAATATACTATACCATAAATCTGCAGCACTTGCCATTTACTTTAAAATCAGCAAAGCAGGCAAAATACTTGGATATTAGTTTACAAAGTCAGCATTGGCCTTCCAAACTGGTCAGAGATTAAATATATCATTCTATTTTTGGATTAAGTAAAATGTTCATGAACTGATACTCTATAGTAAATGAGACCTTTGTTACAGAGTTTCTAAAATAACTCCATCAATAACATTTGATGTGTGATAATCATAAAAAGCAATATTATACTATTTAACCAGGATTAGTGTAGTAATTAAACACAGAATTTGGTTATGAACTTGTAATTTTAATATGGAAATTATTATTGAAAATTCAATTCTTAAAATACATATAAAAACGTGAAGCAAAACCATAAAGAAACTGTGCTTTAAAAATCCATTATCTTAACATTTTTTTTATCTTCTAAAATGTGACTTTAAGGTAAAAAGTCTGGAGAGGTTCATTCAAAGACTCATGTTAGCTAAAAAACAACAACAACAACAACAAAAATTAACTGCCCTCTTAGGTCTTTATCAGTAAGAACATTAGTTATTTTATTTTTACAGGACAGAATGCAAATTCAAAAATAGGCATGCTTTTTATTTTTATTTTTTTCATTCAGGAGCTTGAATTTAAAAGAAACTAAAGTCATTCCATGAAAAAGTACATCTTTATTTCAATTTAACATCTTCTATTTAAAGAAATTAATTAAAGACTATAGATTAGTAAATAGTCTACAGTTCTTCTACTTGATGTGCTTAACCAATTGCATCAGCATTCAGTAAGACAGGGATTCTTATTAAAGGGTTAACAAAGAGAGAATGATGAGTTCTGGCTTCATGATTGTTATCTCCACTATACTGCAAATATAAGGAGGAAAAAATAGATCAAATAACTATGTTTTCTCTTATTAGTTACTCATTTCACTTTAATTTACAGTGAATTTCACATACTGTGAAATGTCAAAAGCAACCTTAGATTGTTTCATGCAGTAATGATATAGTTAAGCAGCTCCTTTAAATAAATGTGTCAAGTTTCATTCATCTTAGATCCAGATGATATGAGAAAACTTCACATTCTCATGGGGAATGATGGGTAAACTAAAAATTACTCATTCCAATTGCAGTGATGGTAAACACAGATGAGAGTCAGAAGCTTGGATTTTATCTAGAATGGACTCCTTTATTGAAAGAAGAGAGGTGGGTGTAGTAAAAATACTCAGAAATGATCAAAAATCGAAATACTCAATAATTATCAAATGATTCTTATCCTAACCACAGATTATTGTAGTGTGTGTACCCAGTACCAATAATGCCAATGAGACTGAACCATGTTAATTTTGAAATAAGAAATTTGCAGTTTTTAAATTGCTATCTAAAATGTCAGTTTTTTTAAAAATCTGATTTCTATACCTCAAATGAGTTTCAAATTATAGTAACACTTAGTAGTGATGAAACTGAAACCTCCTTTCTTTCATTAATTCTTTACCTCCTTTCAAGGGGTCCTTTTCCATATCTGTTAGTCTCTCTGAAATTTGGTCTTTGGAAAATTAGCAGGTAACACACTTTAGCCAGAAAGAACACTTTCTCCTTGAAATTCTATGTAAAACCATGAAGAATAGTGACTGGTCTAACCATAGGGTTCTGTTAGGAAACAACTAATTCATCAAGAATTCAAATGCCATAATGCATGTGTCTCATCTCCCACTGACCAAACTCCTTGTCTTCCTGTTTATGACTTCAGGGCCACAAATGAGACAGATTATAGTTCTATGCCGCTAAGGTAGTTTATAAAATGGAAAAGTGAAGAAACATGCTTTGAATTCATTGCCGTATTGTTTTATGTAGAAGGAGTTGTGGAGGTAACCCAGAAAAACAAAGGCTGATCTATATATATTAACACAGGGCTTTCCTGGTGGCTCAGTGGTAAAGACTCTGCCTGTAATGCAGGAGATGTGGGTTCAATCCCTAGGGAAGATCCCATAGAGAAGGAAATGGCAATCCACTTCAGTATTCTTGCCTGGGAAATCCCATGGACAGAAGAGCCTTGTGAGCTACACAGGAGTTGCAAGAGTCTGACACGCCTTAGTTATTAAACCACCACCATTATACAATAACATCCAATTCACACCACCCACCCCAGACCAATCAGAACTCTTTATCCTACCTCCAGGGCTACCTTTACATATATCAGTTTGAAACTCTCAAAGAAAACCTATATCTATTGTCTATCCATCATCCTCTTTCTCTCTTAGGAAGTGGACAATGTAAGTTGAAAATGTTGCCCAGAATATCCTCAAGGATACAAATTTTTTTTAACAAAAATAATAAGCAATATCTCAGCTAAGCCAGACAAAAAAGATATAGGCTTTAAAAAATTATAATAACAAAGATTTTAATGCAAGAGACAGAAATGCTGGCTTCCTGACATTTGACAGATGAATGCTAATAAAATTATTATAAGATTTCTGATTTTCATACTTTAAGAAATGTATAGTTCTAACACTAAATATTTAAAGTATGGTGTGTTTTTTAAAAAAAAGTATCACTTTTGAAAAATTTTCTGCAGAAAACTCCTTGCTGCACTAAAGCTTATATCAGCTCACAAAGGCCAACTGTTAAATTTTCAGGACTTACAGTTGTTCAAAATAATCATTTAAAAAATCAAATTACATGGACTTACAATAAGCAAACTATATTAAAATCAAAGGTAATACATTTTCACAACTTATTACTTCCAAAATACTTTACCACATTTACTGGGTTCTTGACGTTATTTACAGCTATCATAACAGTATGGTACAATTAGTAAACACAGTGTGCTGCCGTGAATCTCTTGTTATTCCTTAGTCAATGACACTGCATTGATAGCTCGGAGAAGGCGATGGCAGCCCACTGCAGTACTCTTGCCTGGAATGTCCCATGGACAAAGGAGCCTGGTAGGCTGTAGTCCATAGTGTCGCGAAGAATCAGACATGACTGAGAGACTTCCTTTTCACTTTTCACTTTCATGCATTGGAGAAGGAAATGGCAACCCACTCCAGTGTTTTTGCCTGGAGAATCCCAGGGATGGAGGAGCCTGGTGGGCTGCCATCTATGGGGTCACACAGAGTCGGACACGACTGAAGTGACTTAGCAGCAGCTAGAAAATGACCATGATGACCATACCCCAGAAATCAGTAAAAGTATTAATAAGGCTTTTATAAAAATTTATCTGAAAAGTCAGTCATTGGAAATTTACCAGCATACACTGACTAAGAATTGTATGGTGAAGCAGCCAACTGATTAGAGGTCTCTGTGTGAGAAGGAAAGGGGACCACAAAGTGATAACAAGTAATACTAGGAAGAACCCTAGATTTGCTACTCTAGACTCTGAAACTTGAGAAAATACTAAATTTAAATTACAAAATACTTTATATATCCACAGTAGAGATGAACTGAGGATTGGAGATGAGCGACAGAATCCACATGATTTCTCTAGTTCTTTCCAAATATTTTAATGAATATTAAATTATCACAATATTTATTAATTGAAATTTGCCATTGGAGATACTGAATGTTTTATAAACATATTTACTGTTTATGGCTATAGTAATACTGGATTATTGCCAGGGCAACAGAATTTGGTCTTATGTGGTCTTTTACGTACACTATAAAGGACTGAGATATAAATCAAGATGAAAAAAATATGATTGTGAAAAGGTTTATAATTTAAAGAATGAAAGGCTTGTTTAGGTCACAATGAGCCATATCCTTAAAGATGCTCAATGATTTTATTTAATGCAATCCAATATGTGCCCTTAATCTATCAATAATGCTTGTAATACTCTTTTATTGAGATGCTATTGTTTAATAGCAAGTTTTAGTTTGAAATTAATCTTGAGACTGGATAAAGCAAATTTAAACATGAAATCTAAATACATAAAGAATAAGTAGCTTTATTTTATTCTATTTTTATCCATGGGCGTTATAGAAGAATTAACCTATTTCATGTTTAAATGCACATTTTTCNTAACCTAGAGGGTAATAATTGTCTTGGAGTATTTTGGTCCTTGGTTTTATAATATGATATTGTGATTCATAATCTTTATCACTCATTAAGTAAATGTCTATCTTCAAGTTTTCAATAATTCTGAAATAGTTCTGATTTTGTATCTAAGGGAAAGCATGGTCAATAGACCTTTGTTGGGAAAAAAAAGTCATCCGTAAGATGACATACATAAAATCAAATGCCTTTCCTTCCTACAAGAAGTAACATTCTGTGTAGTTAATATCTTATAATTTTCTAATAGAGAAAAATGTCATTTCACCTCAAAAATGGTATTTTCTATGACTGAATATTCTCCTTACTGAATGTAAAGCATTTCATTTGGAAGTTTAAAAATCTATTACACACAAAAAGTTGAGTTTCACACTTAAAGCAATGCTCATAATATCAAAGAATTTTTGTTTTAAACTAATACAGGGGTGAACTCATGTGTCCTGCATTGGCAGGCTGGATTCTTTATGGTGTGAGCCACCAGGGAAGCCCTAGTCCATGCAGGGGTTAATATAAAATAGGTAAGGAAAACAATTAAGAATCAACTTCATGTCTGGGAATTTTGTATCAATAATACTTAGTAACAAATTATCTCAGGATGATTATTTAGATTGTCCATTCTGAAGGAGATCAGCCCTGGGATTTCTTTGGAAGGAATGATGCTAGAGCTGAAACTCCAGTACTTTGGCCACCTCATGCGAAGAGCTGACTCACTGGAAAAGACGCTGATGCTGGGAAGGATTGGGGGCAGGAGGAGAAGGGGACGACAGAGGATGAGATGGCTGTATGGCATCACTGACTCGATGGACGTGAGTCTGAGTGAACTCCGGGAGATGGTGATGGACAGGGAGGCCTGGCGTGCTGCGATTCATGAGATCGCAAAGAGTCGGACACGACTGAGCGACTGAACTGAACCGAACTGATATTGCCTTGTTATATATAAAACAGACTTTGATTTTAACACACAGTCCAATATTTTTGAGATGGTACTGTGCTGATTGACCAGTGGGCTTCCCTTTCTAATGATGAATAAGAGGAAATAATAAAAGAAGTTAAGAAAAGGGATAGACAGAATTATGATGAAGAGAAAAATATTCAACTTAACACTAATATTGCATTTGTATTACCATGCATACTATTTTAGTATTAATATATATCATGACCGCTAATGTCCAATAGCATAAATTTTAGTTTGCTTTGGCTTCAACATATACCTTAGTTATTTTCTGAGGTATTAGGTAACATACATACCTCTCTGCAAAGAAAAAAAAAAAATCAGCAGTTCTTAGTCGTAAATTAAAAAGCCAAAGTTAAGCTATCTTTACTGAATGCTACAGATGTTTAGTGTGAAAGTGAAAGTCACTCAGTCATGTCTGACTCTATATAGTCCATGAAATTCTCCAGGCCAGAATACTGGAGTGGGCAGCCTTTCCCTTCTCCAGGGGATCTTTCCAACCCAGGGATCGAACCCAGGTCCCCCACACTGCAGGCAGATTCTTTACCAGCTGAGCCACAAATGGCAACCCACTCCAGTATTCTTGCCTGGGAAATCCCATGGACAGAGGAGCATAGTAGGCTACAGTCCATGGGGTCACAAAGAGTCAGAGAAGACTGAGCGACTTCACTTCACTTCACTTCATAGATGTTAGTGGTTGCTATTACTTGAAACAAATAGCATATGAGATCTATTAAATCTACAATGAGCACATTAAAAGACAATAACATTTTTGTTTAAAATTTATTTTAATGATCTGGATAAATTTCTGTTTAAAATTAGGGACTTTTGTACATTGTTTATTTTTCTATAAAGAATCTTGTTGGAGATTATATGAAAATATCACTGTACTTAGATTTTTCTTATTCGGTCACTCTCCATTGTTGGCATTAATCTTTTATTCCTAATGACTTAGAAATTCAGACTCAGAATACTGTATTACTACTGGATAAATCAGGCATAAGGAATAGAATTCTATTTATAAATATATCTGCTACTAATCTCAAATTAATAGGAGATACAGAAAAAGCACATAACTGTTTTATACAGAAATATTAATGTAGTGAAATATATTTACTTTGTTACCTAAGATGTGACAGTTGACTCTTCATCTATAAGAATAATCTCCTCTGCTTAGCAGCAAATAAAAAGAAAGATGCATATTATGGATTCTTTGAGTATCAGCATATCACTCTGCTATACTATATCATGCTTCATTGTGACATATTCCCCCATTTGTCACTTTCTGTCATGTTACTGTATCTTAAAAGACACAACATTGCCCAACCCTTTTTTTTTTTTTTTACGTGTAGCAAATGGATACCAAATATTTGACACTGAAAACAGAACTATTTTAAAATCCAAGTAGTCATAGCCAAAGGCTATTTAAATGGATATTTCAAGGACTGGATACCTGGGAAAGTAGCTATTTAAATGTATATCTGTACAGGTTGAATATCCAGTAGAGACAAGTATTTCACCTTCCTTGTGAGTATTTTATTCCTAAACAACGAAAACGCCTTTCCATCCTAGTTGATTGAACTCTAAAAAAAGATTATCTTTCTATTTCTGTTTCTACCAAAAAAAAAGGTTTAATTTTTATCTGTATAGAAATTCTGAAATAGTCATTGCCTTTATCAGCTTTTGTATTTAAATATTTCAAGTCAATGTTCTAATATTGTCCTTTGAAGAAATACATAAACATTCGCACATGCATTAAAAACTTAAGGCTTCTTGTTAGAATTCAGGCAATAGATGGTACAAGAACCACAGAGCTATCGGCCATCTCTTCGATGATGCCATTGAGAATTAGTATAATTCTGTCAATATTCCAGACACATTTGGTAGAATAAAATGGAAAATCCTAAGTAAATAAAAATTGTTATAATCCACCTATCTTCCCACTTAATCCTACCTCATGCATGTTTTTGTACAAATTAAGATTTTCTACCTTCAGTGGTTCAGTTCAGTTCAGTTGCTCAGTCGTGTCCAACTCTGTGACCCCAGGAACGACAGCACCCAGGCCTCCCTGTCCATCACCATCTCCCGGAGTCCACACAAACCCATGTCCATCGAGTCGATGACGCCATCCAACCATCTCATCCTCTGTCATCTCCTTCTCATCCTGCCCTCAATATTTCCCAGCATCAGGGTCTTTTCAAATGAGTCAGCTCTTCGCATCAGGTGGCCAAAGTATTGGAGTTTCAGCCTCAACATCAGTCCTTCCAATGAACACCCGGGACTGATCTCCTTTAGGATGGACTGGTTGGATCTTCTTGCAGTCCAAGGGACTCTCAAGAGTCTTCTCCAACACCACACTTCAAAAGCATCAATTCTTCAGCGCTCAGCTTTCTTCAGAGTCCAACTCTCACATCCATACATGACCACAGGAAAAACCATAGCCTTGACTAGATGGACCTTTCTTGCCAAAGTAATGTCTCTGCTTTTCAATATGCTATCTAGGTTGGCCATAACTTTCCTTCCAAGGAGTAAGTGTCTTTTAATTTCATTGCTGCAATCTCCATCTGCAGTGATTTTGGAGCCCAGAAAAATAAAGTCAACCACTGTTCCACTCTTTCCCCATTTAATTCCCATGAAGTGATGGGACCAGATGCCGTGATCTTCGTTTTCTGAATGTTGAGCTTTAACCCAACTTTTTCACTCTCTTACTTCACTTTCATCCAGAGGCTCTTTAGTTCTTCACTTTCTGCCATAAGGGTGGTGTCATCTGCATATCTGAGGTTATTGATATTTCTCCCGGCAATCTTGATTCCAGCTTGTGCTTCTTCCAGCCCAGCATTTCTCATGATGTACTCTGCATAGAAGTTAAATAAGCAGGATGACAATGCACAGCCTTGACGTACTCCTTTTCCTATTTGGAACCAGTCTGTTGTTCCATGTCCAGTTCTAACTGTTGCTTCCTGACCTGCATACAGATTTCTAAAAAGGTAGGTCAGGTAGTCTGGTATTCCCATTTCTTTAAAAATTTTCCACAGTTTATTGTGAAGTGGTTATCATAAACTAATCTTGGAGTCTATGAGTATGTTTCTGTTTTGTATATTAGTTCATTTGCATCATTTATTTTTTAAGATTCCATATATAAATGATATTATATTTTTAATGTCTGGCTATGTCACCCTGCTTATTTAACTTATATGCAGAGTACATCATGAGAAACACTGGACTGGAAAAAACACAAGCTGGAATCAAGATTGCCGGGAGAAATATCAATAACCTCAGATATGCACATGACACCACCCTTATGGCAGAAAGTGAAGAGGAACTAAAAAGCCTCTTGATGAAAGTGAAAGAGGAGAGCGAAAAAGTTGGCTTAAAGCTCAACATTCAGAAAACGAAGATCATGGCATCTGGTCCCATCACTTCATGGAAAATAGATGGGGAAACAGTGGAAACAGTGGCTGACTTTATTTTGGGGGGCTCCAAAATCACTGCAGATGGTGATTGCAGCCATTAAGTTAAAAGACACTTACTCCTTGGAAGAAAAGTTATGACCAACCTAGACAGTATATTCAAGAGCAGAGATATTACTTTGCCAACTAAGGCCCCTCTAGTCAAGGCTATGGTTTTTCCTGTGGTCATGTATGGATGTGAAGAGTTGGACTGTGAGGAAGGCTGAGTGCCAAAGAATTGATGCTTTTGAACTGTGGTGTTGGAGAAGACTCTTGAGAGTTCCTTGGACTACAAGGAGATCCAACCAGTCCATTCTGAAGGAGATCAGCCCTGGGATTTCTTTCGAAGGAATGATGCTAAAGCTAAAACTCCAGTACTTTGGCCACCTCATGAGAAGAGGTGACTCATTGGAAAAGACTGTGATGCTGGGAGGGATTGGGGGCAGGAGGAGAAGGGGACGACAGAGGATGAGATGGCTGGATGGCATCACCGACTCAATGGACGTGAGTCTGAGAGAACTCCGGGAGATGGTGATGAACAGGGAGGCCTGGCGTGCTGCAATTCATGGGGTCACAAAGAGTCAGACACGACTGAGTGACTGAACTGAATTGAATATTCCTTTGTATAAATATGTCACTCTTCTTTATCCATTCATCTGTCAATAGATCTTTAGGTTGTTTCCATGTCTTGGCTATTGGAAATAATGCTGAAATGAACATTGGAGAGCATATATCACTTTGTATTATGGTTTTCTATGGATACATGTGCAAGAGTGGGACTGCAGGCCCATATGGTAGTCCTGCATTCAGTTTTTTAAGGAACCTCTATACTATTCTCCATTTTAAGTCAACCTTTTCATTCTCCTCTTTTACCTTAATCAAGAGGCTCTTTAGTTCCTCTTACATTCTGCCATAAAGGTGGTATCATCTGTGTATCTGAAGTTATTGATATTTCTCCCTGCAGTCTTGATTCCAGCTTATGCTTCATCCAGCCCAGCATTTTGTATGATGTACTATGAATATAAGTTAAATAGACAGAGTGAATATATATAGCCTTGACCTATTTCTTTCCCAATTTAGAACCAGTCCATTGTTTCATGCCCGGTTCTAACTGTTTCTTCTTGACCAGCATACAGGTTTCTCAGGAGACAGGTAAGGCTTTCTGGTATTCCCATCTTTTTAAGAATTTTCCATAGTTTGTTGTGATCCACATAGTAAAGGCTTTAGCATAGTCAGTGAAGCAGAAGTAGAAGTTTTTCTGGAATTCTCTTGCTTTTTCTATGATTCAACGGATGTTGGCAATTTGATCTCTGGTTCCTCTGCCTTTTCTATATCCAACTTGAACACCTGGAAGCTCTCAGTTCACATACTGCTGAAGCCTACCTTATGGAATTTTGAGCATTTCTTTGCTAGCATGTGAAATGAGTGCAATTGTGTAATAGTTTGAACATTCTTTGGCACTGCATTTTTTTTTTTTTTTTGGATTGGAATGAGACCTGAACTTTTCCAGTTCTGTGGCCATTGCTGAATTTTCCAAATTTGCTGGCATATTGAGTATAGCACTTTAACAGCATCATCATTCAGGATTTGAAATAGCTCAGTTGGAATTCCATCAGCTCCAGTAGCTTTGTTTGTAGTGATGCTTCCTAAGGCCCACTTGACTTTGCAATCCAAGATTCAAAAAACTAATATCAAGGCATCCAGTTCCATCACTTCATGGCAAATAGACAGGGAAGCAATTGAAACAATAACAGACTTTATTTTCTTGGGCTCCAAAATCACTACAAATGGTGACTGCAGCCATGAAATTAAAAGACACTCGCTCCCTGGAAGAACAGCTATGACAAACCTAGACAGCACATTAAAAAGCAGAGATATTACTTTGACAACAAAGGTCCATCTAGTCAAAGCTATGGTTTTTTCAGTAGTCATGTATGGATATGAGAGTTGGACTATAATGAAAGCTGAGCACTGAAGAATTTATGCTTTTGAACTGTGATGTTGGAGGAGACTCTTGAGAATCTCTTGGACTACAAGGAGATCAAACCATTCAATCTCGAAAGAATTCAGTCCTGAATATTCATTGTAAGGACTGATGGTGAAGCTGAAACCCCAATATTTTGGCTACTTGATGTGAAGAGCAGACTCATCAGAAAAGACCTTGATGCTGGGAAAGACTGAAGGCAGGAGAAGGGGACGACAGAGGATGAGATAGTTGGATGGCATCACTGGCTCAATGGACATGAGTTTGAGCAAGCTCTGGGAGATGGTGATGGACAGGGAAGCCTGGCATGCTACAGTTCACGGGGTCACAAAGAGTCAGACACGACTGAGCAACCGAACAGCAGCAACAACATATTTTTCTGCATAGTGACTGTACCAATTTACATTCCCACCAACAGTATGGGGATTTCATTTTTCTTCACACCTTCTCCATCATTTATTACTTAGAAACTTTTTGATAATGACCATTCTGACCCATTTGAGTAATCCCTCATCATAGTGTTGATTTGCATTTCACTAATAATTGGTGAATTTGGGTATCTTTTCATGTCCTTTGTGGCCATCTGTATGTCTTCTTTGGAGAAATGTTTATTTAGATGTTCTGCCCATTTTTTAATGATGTTGTTGTTTTATATTTTGATATTGAGCTGTATAAGCTCTTTGTATATTTTGGAGATTAATCCTTTGTCAATTGTATCAGTTTCAAATATTTTCTCCCATTATGTAGGTTGTCTTTTCATTTTGTTTATGGTTTCCTTTGCTATGCAAAAGCTTTATGTTTAATTAGATCCCATTTATTTATTTTTATTTCCATTGTTTTAGGAGATGGATCTAAGGAAATATTGCTGAAATTTATTTCAAAGAGTGTTCTGCCTATCTTTTCTTTTAGAAGTTGTATATTTTGTCTTAATCCATTTTGAGTTTATTTTTACGTATGGTGTTAGGGAATTTTCTACTTTCATTCTTTTACATGTAGCTGTCTAGTTTTCCCAGCACTACTTATTGAAAAGACTGTCTTTTCTCCATTGGATATTCTTGCCTTCTTTGTTGTAGATTAGATAACCATAGGTGTGAGGATTCATTTCTGGGCTTTCTATCCTATTGAATTGATATACATATCTATTTTTGTTCCAGCACCATACTGTCTTGATTACTGTAGTTTCATAGTATATTCTGAAGTCAGGGAGCCTTATTTCTCCAACTCTGGTTTTCTTTCTCAAGACTGTGTTGACTATTTGGGGTCTTTTGTGTTTCCATACAAATTTGTTTAATATTTTATTCTAGTTCTGTGAAAAATGCCATTTGTTTGTCATTTAATTATATGCTTCTGTTCCATTTGTCTCTATAGTATATTCATGTTATTTTTGTTCTATGCCTTGCCTCAGAAGCCCTTCCATTTCCCAAGAATATAAGCTATGTTAATATATTTTGTTCTAATAATAGTGTACTTTTATTACTTCATCTGTAGTTCATTTATCTATATCAAACTTTATTGTGGCAATGAATTAAATATACAACTTTACATTTTTCCAAATGTCT
>SJYQ01002196.1:1116262-1128110 GCA_006410935.1 Redunca redunca
GGGATTGGGGGCAGGAGGAGAAGGGGACGACAGAGGATGAAATGGCTGGATGGCATCATGGACTCAATGGACGTGAGTCTGAGTGAACTCCGGGAGTTGGTGATGGACAGGCAAGCCTGGCGTGCTGCAATTCATGGGGTCGCCAAGAGTCAGACACGACTGAGCAACTGAACTGAACTGAACTGAAGTGCTAACTGTATTCTGTTATTTTATCCTTTAAAATTTTTGACAGTAACTTTTCATGAAGGTGCTATTATACTGATTTTGTATATGAAGAAACAGTTTCTGAATAGCCACATAGCAATAGAGTCAGGATTCTGGCCTAAGTCCTTCTGACTGCACAGCTTAGACTCTATTACTCTCCCTATCAAGGGTGAAACTACTTCCATTCTCTACCAGGTACTCTTTGATCATTCTCTATCTACCTTCTACACAAATGACAATAACCTAAATGGCTCATTTTGTTGAATTCACAAACAACCCTTTCAAAAAGACATTACTCAGTAAAAGAAAAAACATTTTGTACTCCTCAGCTCAGATTTTGCAATGGATATTACACTGATACATAGAGCTCAACTCTCCTTGTGACAGTTTTCCTTAACAACACTGACTCATCCTGAGAAGATGAGTCTGTTTCATCTAAAATACTAATGTCAAGCATTACATAGGAGATATCAATACTGGGGCAAATTTAAAAGGGCTTTCTCAGCACCACCAAGATTAGAATTCAGGATCCTTCAGTTCCCACTAAAATGAGACTATCTTGAAAGCATTCACTTATAGAGATACCACACACACACTCTCAGTTTCTATGGATTTATAATAGCAAAACCTCTCAGATTCTTGAAAAATTCTATATAATGTGTTTTATGGAAGCAAAATGTCAGTGTCCTTTAGTTCAAGCAATAAAACTCAATCTCAAATAGAAATTGGCTGTGTTTTTAAGCATTATTCATCATCATAAACTACTGAGAATTGCTCAGTTCATCTTCAGGCAGAGAACAGGTAAGTTTTGGTTTTTTTGTGTGGTTTTCTTAGCATTCACTCATCAAACTTTCATAAGATCACAAACTGTTTAATTTATATTCAGAGGACTTATTGTTCTAGATATTCATACACTGCAAATAAAAACCACACTATGTACATTTGTGAAGATGAGTTTTAGGGAACACCTGCTTTTATTTTTAAAGGCAAGAGTCATAAAACCATCCTATTTCTTCCATTCGTTTGTGTATTTTGTTTGAACTTTGGGTGCAGAGGGTGGAGTTAATCACAATTATCTATGGGTCGTTGCTGACACTGGCTCAGGCAAGACATTTCCATGCTTCACTCATTCTTTCACTCCTTGTCTCCATTTCCCATCCCCATTCATGGGCAAACATTGAAATGTATTTTTATTTGTAAACTTTCTTTTGTGTGCATTACATTTTTATTTAGCTATTTTTAAAGTTATATGTTGTTTTTACAGTGGTTTCTCTTAATTTAGGCCTTATGTTTACTTACTTGTATTATTTCCTTAGATGTGCCAATATATATTGATCCTCCCAGACCAGATATTTACTTGGGTACGCTGTCCTGTCTCATTGGTCTTCCTTCACTACAACATCCACAAACATCTTGATAATTTGTCAGTTTTGATCCTCGGTTGTTATGGAATCACTCTGATTTTCCCTTTTCTTCTATTTCAGCTTTTTTTTTTTTAAGGTAATAATACATGGTTGTAGACATTGAATTACCCTTCAGTTCAGTTCAGTCGCTCAGTCATGTCCGACTATTTGCGACGCCATGAATTGCAGCACACCAGGCCTCCCTGTCCATCACCATCTCCCGGAGTTCACTCAGACTCAATGTCCATCAAGTCCATGATGCCATCCAACCATCTCATCCTGGGTCATCCCCTTCTCTTCCTGCCCCCAATCCCTCCCAGCATCAGAGTCTTTTCCAACTGGAATTCCATCACCTCCACTAGCTTTGTTCATAGTGATGCTTTCTAAGACCCACTTGACTTCACATTCCAAGATGTCTGGCTCTAGATTAGGGATCACATCATCATGATTATCTGGGTCATGAAGATCTTTTTTGTATAGTTCTTCTGTGTATTCTTGTGACCTCTTCTTAATATCTTCTGCTTCTGTTAGGTCCATACCATTTTTGTTCTTTATCGAGCCCATCTTTGCATGAAATGTTCCCTTGGTATCTCTAATTGTCTTGAAGAGATCTCTAGTCTTTCCCATTGTGTTGTTTTCCTCTATTTCTTCTCATTGATCGCAGAGGAAGGCTTTCTCATCTCTTCTTGCTATTCTTTGGAACTCTGCATTCAGATGCTTGTATCTTTCCTTTTCTCCTTTGCTTTTTGCCTCTCTTCTTTTCATAGCTATTTGTAAGGCCTCCCCAGACAGCCCTTTTGCTTTTTTGTATTTCTTTTCCATGGGGATGGTCTTGATCTCTTTCTCCTGTACAATGTCACGAACTTCATTCCATAGTTCATCAGGCACTCTATCTATCAGATCTAGACCCTTAAATCTATTTCTCAGTATATCTAGAAGTATCCTCCTGGATTTCTTTTGAGATCTTACCACATTAGGGTTTTTGATATTAGTCTTTGTAATCAGTGCTAAAACTGTGAAATCTTATTTGTTTCTTACAATCTTCATTGATCTATGGTTGTATAGAAAATTAAGTTCAAAATTTTGTTTCCATTAATATGCTAAAAATATGATTTCCTGTTCTTTGTATCTAGTATTGCTTTAATAGAGTTGATGACATTCTGATTCTTATTCCTGGGGTAATTTGCTCTTTCTGTTTGGAAGATTTTAAAAATATTTCTGTGTTTCTTTTATGTTCTTAATGTTAATATAATGTGTCCAGGTATGAAGTTGTTTCCTTACTACTCAACTTTACCTATATGAACTTGTATTTGAGGTCATTCATTCAGCTTTATTGTGAAAAAAATTATTCATTTTTAAAATATCTCCTCTGATTATTCTACTTATATTCTCATGGTTTCCTTTGTATTTCTATGTCTTTATCCCTTCCTGCTGCCTTCTGAGAGAGTTCTTCAGTTTGGTCTTATAACTGATTCATTTGTTCTATATCTGATAGAGGCTGTTTATTATCTTCTCATACCTCTTATCTTGTTCATATTTTTTCACTTCATTATTTTTTGTTTTTAATCATGTCTTGGCTTTCACTTCAGGTTGTTCGTATGTTCTCTCATTTTCTCAAGTAAATTTTTGGTGCTTCTTTTATATTTTTGGTCTATGTCTTTCAGCAATGCTGCTTCAAATGCTATACATTGTCCCCTTTAACATTCTGCTTTAGATTTCTCATATAACTGATATCATACAATATTTCTCTTTCTCTGACTTACTTCACTCAGTATGACAATCTCTAGTTCTATCCGTGTTTCTGAAATGGCATTATTTCATTCTTTTATAGGAACTTATTTACCAAACAGAAACACATGCACAGACTTAAAAAACAAACTTATGGTTACCAGGGGAAAAGGGCAGGGGGGGGAGGGATAGTTAGGGAGTTAGAATTTACATGTATACACTACTATACTGGAAATGGATAACCAACAAGGACTTCCTGTATAGTACAGGAAACACTGCTCAATATTATGTAGCAACCTAAATGGGAAAAGAATTTGAAATAGAATAGGTATATATATATGTATAACTGAGTCACTTTGCTGTACACCTGAAATTAATACAGCATTGTTAATCAACTGTACTCCCATATAAAATAAAATGTTAAAAAAGTATATACTTTAAAAGTTCATCCAATTTTTTTAGTTCTTTTCAGTAGCCAATACAAGTAGCAGAAAGTACCATGAAACATTTCTTTTTCCCTCATGATGTTAAAAGAAAAAACCTTAATATATTTGGGGATAAAAAATAAATTTCAAGAATTTTAAAGATAAAAGACTTAAAATACAAAAATTAAAATAAAGTCCTGCTTTCTATTTGAAGTAGTTGTACCTTCTCAGTTACATGGCTGCCTGTTTCTAGTTCTGAACACTTTGGGAGAGGTCAAGAACCTAGTTCCCAGCACTGACCTTAAATTGTATGTTTATACTCATTCCAGCAGCGGCAAACAACAATGAATAAAGCAACTGCATTTTCTTTTCATCCTAACATGAAGAACTCTAAAATATGAACATGAAAGATTTTTAAAGATATGCTGTTGATTTTCTTTTCTCTCTTTTTTAATTTCTTAATCTATGTTTTAGAAATGTCAAAATTCATTCCTTCCTATCACCTAGAAAAGAGATCCACAATTTTTTTCTGTAAAGGGTCAAAGAGTAAATATTTCAATTTTGTGGGACATGTGGTCTCTGTTGCTACTACTTACTGCTCTTACTGATATTAACTGTGCTCTTAAACTCACAGTTAACATCAAAACCAATGGTTATGTTTCTTAAAAGTTTATTTACAAAAGATAGACTGTGGGCCAGATTTGTCCTACAGGTTGTAATTTGTTTATTACAAATAGAGATACATTGATATGTTTGAATGACAGAGATAATCTGGCTAAATAAAAATTATCCACATTGAATAATTAAGACATGATTCCTTGGAAATACTGGTAGATGGACTATTTTTAAAATATTAGGTAATATTACATGTATTAAAAGTGTTATATGTAACCAATACTTAAGTTATAAAGAAAATATAAAAAGGTCATGCACACACCCTTGAATGAAGTAGCCTAAGACTAAACTAAGAACTTGTCCCCAATCCCATGCTTTTCCCTATAAATATAGAAATGGACAGTTATAAACAGAACTCTCATATACATCCTGAGTATTCAATGATAAATTTTTTTACTCACAAGTTACTGTCTAGGAAAACAAAAAGATAACTTTATTGGTCTAAAAGTATAATATAATATATTTCCAGAACTGCTTTCTTGGACACAGCAGGGTCTAGNGTAAAGACAATGTGATATTATTTTTATTATTGTTCATATTAATAGAATGGTTCATAATGAGTTGTTATTAATGATGTGATGTTATAAAAAGAATCCTTAATTATTAATGGCATTGATATGACATTATTAATTTTGATACTAAAATGAGCATTTCATTATTCCAGATGCAATTATATTGTTAGACACAAGTTATTGCTAATAGATTATACTTTCTGCAGTCTTGTTTTGGCACATAGTAATTATCTGTAGGATTATATTGCGGAATAAAAATTTGGCTTTGGGATTTTTATTTCAGGACAGTAGAATGACCAGAGCATTGACTGAGTGGAATGGGGCAGGTAAGAAAAATCACTGACCACACTCTGTTCAGCCCATTCTGCTCTGGAAAACTTCTCAGGCATATACTTAAAAGGAAAGCATAACTGACAGTACTGGTATGTAAAGCTTTGGCTGGTGAAGGGTCTTCTGTCATGTCACATTTTCTACACAGTAAATCAACACAGGAGTCTCTCTTCTGTTCAGCATTGGTTATTAAGATGTGATATTATCCTGTGATTTATATCATGTTGTCACAATGCATTTCATTTTGCTTTGTTTCAATAATACAATGAATTCTTTCATAATTTCTTTCAATTTGCCCCAGGAGTTGTTATATACTCCAGGCTTTTATTTCTTTATATTCTGCTCAGCCTTATTAATACAAGTGAAGAAAGTATATCCCTCCATAATTGCTTATAGCCTGTACAGTGCAATACAGCATATTACCTCATTTTAGATAATTCTTTTGTAGTGCCATGATATTCTAACACTTAAATGCTTTGCCTAGAAGCAAATAGCTTTGCAAATTACTTTATAATCTTGGTCAACTTCAACTGGTTATTCCCACATAGCACTTTAGTCTTTGTCCTTTAAGAGCTGCCCTGCACTTTAAAAATCCTCAGGCATAACTTGAAGGGCAGTTGCACAGAAAAACTAATAGAAAGAATGAAATCTTCTCAGGCAAAGCCTAGAGCAGGATTTCCTAAGGCCTCTCTTGCCCTCTTCATGCCTCCATCCCCTCTTGATCTCAGCATGTATAAACACACTTACTCAAAGATATTGCACCTATCTTGCTCTGATGCCTGGGGTTCAAGAAATCAGATGATTATTGTGTGACTTGAGACAATTGAGGCAGGTTGAATTATTGTCTATACACTTAGAAAAGTACTTCTTCTAAGTAGTGTTTGAAGATTTGTTGCCTTTTCTTGTGTTGGCTATTACTTACCAGAAACTTATGAGAGGGAATTACAATTGCCAAGAAATTGCAACAGAGTTGTGTATAAGGAAACCTTAAAATCCCTGCACATCTTATTTTCAGGATAAAAGTACCACTATGAAAAGAAATCCCAGAATTCTTTACTCTCAGAGCCAACCTAAATTCCACTGCTAGAAGTATCCACTTGACTTTAGGTAAAGACTTTATGCAAGGGTTTTTCAGAGCTTCAGAGATTATGGGGATGTCAAACTGTTGGAGGGATTTTATGACTCAGCCTCAGTGATTTTCTTATTAGTAAAGATCTGTGTATATTACTGTTGTTATAAACCTAGTAGCAAGTTGTGAGAAGTTGCTAACCTTAGCCCTTCACCTACTTTGATGTCTCTGTATCTTCTAAGATATACTAAAAAGAACCCAATGAGTTTATATAAGCAAATTAGTTTAGGTCAGTCCACAACAAAGTGGGAAAATAAAATACAAAGTAATCTAGCATTCATTGTATCCAGGGTTCAAAAGATGCTCATTTTTATCTTCTCCACTTACATTTTAGGATGCAATGGTTCTATCCTAGAAGTCTGGTTTATCATTTTCCATTGATCTTCCCTTTAGCTGACCTAATGGAGCTTCTCCTCAGCTTCAGTCCTCTTTGGTGCACTCTTGTGGCACAACTCTGTAAATAGATTCAGTTGGTGGGAGGTCAGGTCTTGTCATTTGTGTCCTCATGAGGGGAAAACAGAAAGTCTGGCTTTATTATAACAAAAAGGTAGAGTTATCTAATAAATAACATTGTGCTTGGGAAACTGTAATTATGGTTCTGAAATTATTTAAGTCCCTATGTCTGTGTTTCCTATATGATAATCAAAAATGCATTCTTATTTTACATTACTATTAGACTGTATTTCCCAAGTGATTTACATTCATAAATTAGCTTTTGTATGTTAGACTTTGATGTGAAATGAGGATAGTTATGGTCTTCCTTCACTTCCACGGGGAAGGCTAAAAAATAATATATTCTAAAGGTTAAGAAATAATATATTTTTATATCATCAGTTTTTCCCTGATTGATTCTTCACCTAGATGTCCATTTACACAATTTCATTCACTACTGAAGCAGATAAAATTATTTGAGCATTACATCATACCACTGAAACTACAAATACTTATAAAAGTGAAATTGTTTATTTTACTGTGAATCAATTTCTCAACCTAGTAAATAGTTTGTATATTCCCAACAGCCATCACCATTTTTACTGGAAGTAGACAGAGTAACTTGCCCAGAGCCATTCTGGGTCGGTCCAATCTAATGTTAGAAGTTTTAATATTTCCTATAAACAGAAGAAAAAAAATCTAAAAGATCAATTGAAAATGGTCAAAAGATATGAATACAAAATCGACAAAAAGTAATTGAAAATGGCCCTTTAACATATGAAAAGATGTTCATCCTATAGCAAAAGAAATGTAAATTAAAACTACACGAAATTATACCTCTCACTTATCAGATTGACAAAGTAATAAAAAATTTATAATATACTCTGTGAATGAGGCTATGGAGAAGCAGGCACTCACACATTATTGGTTGTAAGATGAAATAGTATAACACCAATAGGGAATTTGGCAATTGCATATGTATTACACTGTGAACCATTTATCTTGAAGTTTCATTGTGAAAATATGAAATCCTACATACAGAGGCTATTTGTTATGACATTATTTATAATAACAAAAGGCTAGAAGCACTCCATATGCCCATCCATAGGAAATTGATTGAGTAAACAACGGTACTATATGGTGATATAGTAGTAAAAATAAGAAATGAGGAAGATGATTACATAGTGACATGTAGTGATCTCCAGGATAAATTGTTAAGGGAAATGCAAGATATAGAACAGTAATTTGTGTAAGAAAGTGGAAGACAAGGTAAAAAGGAGGGTAAAAAGAGTAGAGACAGAAACTAATGTCTGTGAATTTACCTTGTCACATAGTTTTGATTTTAAAATTTGTAAATATGTAAATTTGGGGTAATCAAAAAAACAAAAGCAAAGGAACAAGAAATTCATAAAAGTTGAAAGCAAACTAAAAATGAATTGAACCATATAACAGAAGAGTACTGGAGTGGGCCATTTCCTTCTCCAGGGAACCTTCCCAACTGAGGGATTGAACCCAGGTCTCCTGCATTGTAGACAGACGTTTTACCATTTGAGCCACCAGGGAAGTCAATCATAACTATGTAAAGAAGATAATCACTTTAAGTGACATTAAAATAATGTTTTATTGATATATCCATCATGAACAAAAATCTGATGGGAATCTAAGAGGGCCAGCAAAGATATGTTCAACTACATTTGCTAGCTTATTGTTAATTATAACAATGTCCTTGTTATACTGAACAGATAGATGATGATAGATAGATAGACAGATAGATAGAGAGGGGTGTGTATGTGTGTGTGTGCCTGCTTGCACTGTCCTGTCTGACTCTTTGTGACCCCGTGGACTGTAGTCCACAAGGCTCCTCTGTCTATGGAATTTTCTAGGCAAGAATATTGGAGTTGGTTGCCAAATACTATTCTAGGGGATCTGTAGATAGGTATATAATGTAAATGAATGATTATGTTACTATCATTAGGAATTAAGCTTTTTGAGTAACAGAAAATACACAAAGTTATAAAATCAAAGAGGTTAATTAAAAACTATGATGAACTCTTGGCTTGCTTCTATCTTTTGAAAAAGAATATATTTTGTAGCTCTGTTTAAGAAAAAGGCCTAGGAACAATGAAAAATTTATATAAAACACCCATAGTGGCTAGGATAAGGAACAAGGGCTCCTTAAAAAATGACTCATTCCAGGTCTTAGTCAGCAATACACAAACTAAGCTTATTACAGAAAGTTAAGCAAGTACTCAAAATCTAAAGGACAAAGAGGCCCTTTGAAGAGATTTCCTATGGCCTAAAATGAAGCAAAGCAAGTAGCAAGAAAAAAAAAGACTAAAAAAAATATATATAACAAATATATTGAAGTCCATAAATTCATAATGTATAAATACATTAAAAAAAAACTCATTGGTACCCCAGTGGCTCAGCAATAATTGAATTGCCTGCAATGCCGGAGATGCGGGTTCAGTCCTTGGGTTGGGTGGATCCCTGGAGGAGGAAATGATAACCCACTCCTGGAAAATCACATGGACAGTCGATCCTGGTGAAATACCGTCCATGGGGTAACAAAGAGTTGGACATGACTGAGCAACAGCACACACCCATTTGTATTACATGATTACATTCTCCTAATTTTTACAACTAAAATTAAAGAGTTAAGCATTTGACCTACCTTTATTCTATGCACTATATTCCAGTCTAACTGAAGAGTCAATGTGGGAAAGTTCTTTATTTTGAAAAGAATTCCAGCTAATAAATGCAGAAGGAAGATAAGAATGAAAATATTACTTTTGATCATTAATGAAATAATGGTGGTTGATCTTAATGGCCAATGAAAGCTAAATTCATTAGGTGAAAAGATAATAGGGAACTTGGTAATGGTTAAACTGCCCAATCTTGTCATCACAAACAATAGGAAATCTAGATGTTGTGCTGTGCTTAGTCATTCAGTTGTGTCTGACTCTTTGTGACCCCATGGACTGTAGCTGGCCAGGCTCCTCTGGCCATGAGGAATTTTCAGACAAGAATACTGGAGTGGGTTGCCATGCTCTCCTCCAGGGGCTCTTCCCAACCCAGGGACTGAACCAAGGTCTCCTGCATTGCAGTCAAATTCTTTACCATCTGAGTCACCATCCAAGCCCAATCTAAATATTACATGACTAATAATAGGATAAGGAGCTTGTGATCTGAGCCACAGTCAGCTCCTGGTCTTGTTTTTGCTGACTGTATAGAGCTTCTCCATCTTTGGCTGCAGAGAATATAATCAATCTGATTTTGGTGTTGACCATCTGGTGATGTCCATGTGTAGAGTCTTCTCTTGTGTTGTTGGAAGAGGGTGCTTGCTATAACCAGCGCGTTCTCTTGGCAAAATTCTATTAGCCTTTCCCCTGCTTCATTCTGTATTCAAAGGCCAAATTTGCCTGTCACTCCAGGTGTTTCTTGACTTCCTACTTTTGCATTCCAGTCCCCTATAATGAAAAGGACATCTTTTTTGAGTATTAGTTCTAAAAAAGTCTTGTAGGTCTTCATAGAAGCATTCAACTTCAGCTTCTTCAGCGTTACAGGTTGGGGCATAGACTTGGATTACTGTGATACTGAATGGTTTGCCTTGGAAACAAACAGAGATCATTCTGTCGTTTTTGAGATTGCATCCAAGGACTGCATTTCACACTCTTTTGTTGACCATGATGGCTACTTCATTTCTTCTAAGGGATTCCTGCCCACAGAAGTAGATATAATGGGCATCTGATTTAAATTTACCCATTCCAGTCCATTTTAGTTGGCTGACATTCACTCCTGCCATCTCCTGTTTGACCACTTCCAATTTGCCTTGATTCATGGAAATAACATTCCAGGTTCCTATGCAATATTTGCTCTTTACAGCATTGGACCTTGTTTCTATCACCAGTCACATCCACAACTGGGTATTGTTTTTGCTTTGGCTCCATCCCTTCATTCTTTCTGGAGTTATTTCTCCACTGATCTCCAGTAGCATATTGGTCACCTATTGACCTGGGGAGTTCTTCTTTAAGTATCCTATCATTTTGCCTTTTTGTACTGTTCATGGGGTTTTCTCAAGGCAAGAATACTGAAGTGGTTTGCCATTCCCTTCTCCAGTGGACCACATCCTTTCTTCTTAAATTGAAGAAAGTAGGGAAAACCACTAGACCATTCAGGTATGACCTAAATTGAATCCCTTGTGATTATACAGTGGAAGTGAGAAATAGATATAAAGGACTAGATCTGATAGATAGAGTGCCTGATGAACTATGGACTGAGGTTCATGACATTGTACAGGAGACAAGGATCAAGACCATCCCCATGGAAAAGAAATGCGAAAAAGCAAAATGGCTGTCGGGGGAGGCCTTACAAATAGCTATGAAAAGAAGAGAAGCCAAAAGCAAAGGAGAAAAGGAAAGATATACCGATTTCAATGCAGAGTTCCAAAGAATAGCAAGAAGAGATGAGAAAGCCTTCCTCAGAGATCAATGCAAAGAAATAGAGGAAAACAACAGAATGGGAAAGACTAGAGATCTCTTCGAGAAAATTAGAGATACCAAGGGAACATTTCATGCAAAGATGGGCTCGATAAAGAACAAAAATGGTATGGACCTAACAGAAGCAGAAGATATTAAGAAAAGGTGGCAAGAATACACAGAAGAACTATACAAAAAAGATCTTCATGACCCAGATAATCACGATGGTGTGATCACTCACCTAGAGCCAGACATCCTGGAAAGTGAAGTCAAGTGGGCCTTAGAAAGCATCACTACAAACAAAGCTAGTGGAGGTGATGGAATTCCAGTTGAGCTATTTCAAATCCTGAAAGATGATGCTGTGAAAGTGCTGCACTCAATATGCCAGTGAATTTGGATGGCTCAGCAGTGGCCACAGGACTGGAAAAGGTCAGTTTTCATTCCAATTCCAAAGAAAGGCAATGCCAAAGAATGCTCAAACTACTGCACAATTGCACTCATCTCACATGCTAGTTAGGTAATGCTCAAAATT
>SJYQ01002196.1:1130389-1141289 GCA_006410935.1 Redunca redunca
ATGCAAAGAAATAGAGGAAAACAACAGAATGGGAAAGACTAGAGATCTCTTCGAGAAAATTAGAGATACCAAGGGAACATTTCATGCAAAGATGGGCTCGATAAAGAACAAAAATGGTATGGACCTAACAGAAGCAGAAGATATTAAGAAAAGGTGGCAAGAATACACAGAAGAACTATACAAAAAAGATCTTCATGACCCAGATAACCATGATGGTGTGATCACTCACCTAGAGCCGGATATCCTGGAGTGTGAAGTCAAATGGGCCTTATGAAGCATCACTACAAACAAAGCTAGTGGAGGTGATGGAATTCCAGCTGAGCTATTTCAAATCCTAAAAGATGATGCTGTGAAAGTGCTGCACTCAATATGCCAGCAAATTTGGAAACCTCAGCAGTGGCCACAGGACTGGAAAAGGTCAGTTTTCATTCCAATTCCAAAGAAAGGCAATGCCAAAGAATGCTCAAACTACTGCACAATTGCACTCATCTCACATACCAGAAAAGTAATGCTCAAAATTCTCCAAGGGATGCTTCAACAGTACATGAACTGAGAATATCCAGATGTTCAAGCTGGATTTAGAAAAGGCAGAAGAACCAGAGATCAAATTGCCAAAATCTGTTGGATCATAGAAGAAGCAACAGAATTCCAAAAGAATATCTGCTTCATTGACTATGCTAAAGCCTTTGACTATGTAGCTCAAAACAAACTGTGGAAAATTCTTAAAGAGATAGGAACACAAGACAACCTCACCTGCCTACTGAGAAATCTGTATGCAGATCAAGAAGCAACAGTTAGAACTGGACCTGGAACAATAGACTGGTTCCATATTGGGAAAGGAGTATGTCAAGGCTGTATATTCTCACTTTGTTTATTTAACTTTTATGCAGAGCACATCATGTGAAATGCTGGGCTGGTTGAACACAAGCTGGAATCAAGATTGCCAGGAGAAATATCAATAACCTCAGATATGCAGATGACACCACCCTTATGGCAGAATGTGAAGAGGAACTAAGAAAACTGAAGTTACTTAGTCATGTCCAACTCTTTGCTACCCCATGGGCGGAGGAGCCTGATAGGCTTCTCCATCCATGGGATTTTCCAGGCTAGAAGAACGAAAGAGCCTCTTGATGAAAGTGAAAGAGGAGAGTGAAAAAGCTGGCTTAAAACTCAACATTCAGAAAACAAAGATCATGGCATCCAGTCCCATCACTTCATGGCAAATAGTTGGTGAAACAATGGAAACAATGACAGACTTTATTTTCTTTGGTTCCGGAATCACTGCAATGATGACTGCAGCCATGAAATTAAAAGATGCTTGCTCCTTGGAAGAAAAACTGACAAACCTAGACAGATTATTAAAAATCAGAGACATCTAGTCAAAGCTATGGTTTTCCAGTAATCGTGTATGATTGTGAGAGCTGAACCATAAAAAAAAGCTGAGAGTTGAAGAATAGATGCTTTTAACTGTGATGTTGGAGAGCACTCTTGAGAGTCCCCTGGACAGCAAGATCAAACCAGTCAGTCCTAAAGGAAATCAGTCCTGAATATTCATTGGAAGCACTGATGCTAAAGCTAAAGCTCCCAATACTTTGGCCACCTGATGTGAAGAACTGACTCATTGGAAAAGACCCTAATGCTAGGAAAGACTTAAGGCAGGAGAAGAAGGGGAAAACAGGATGAGATGGTTGGATGGTATCACTGACTCAATGAACATGAGTCAGAGAAAGCTCTGGGAGTTGGTGGTAGACAGGGAAGCCTGGCTTGCTGCAGTCAATGGGGTCGAAAAGAGTAGGACATGACAGACTGAACTGAATAAAAAGGCAAAGTTGAAATTACAGGTACTGAATTTGACATATTTTTGCTTATTCAGTCCCTCTCTCACTGATTTTGGCTTGATTCAAGTGTAGTCTTTTTGGGTGCTCGGGTGTGTTGCTGAGGCAGGTGAGCAAGGGGAGGGTGTCAGGACCTGTCTTAAATGCAAATTTCTTCCACTAATTGAAATAGTTTTCAGGCAGATTCTGCTTTCACTGAAGCCTGAAGTAGTAAGCAAAGAGCCCTGTTTCATAGCTAATAGGGAGGGAAAAAGGGGAAAACCCAGATGAAAACTTAAATTAATAGCTCAAAGGAGATACTTTCTCATAACCTTGACTTTCTTATTGTAGGAAATGTCTAGGTAAGAAATACAATGCTTGGGGAGAGATAGTCCAAAGTCCTCCAAATTTTGTCCTTCAGTGAATACCAAGGCTTTTTAATAACAGGTAATGATAGCACATAACTTGAATAAAATATATGTTTTCCAATTATGTAGCAAATTATTCACAGTCTCGGTGTTTGGTGCTGACTTGCTCCATGTTTCTCACTTCTTAGCACCAGCTTTCAGTGAGAAATAAACCAGATGCTCTTTTAAAAACATATTCCTAAAAATCTATGATTTTAAAAAGGCAATAGATTTTTTTTGAAATAGTTCTGGAAGGAAATGGATTTTATTTTTTAAAGAGGCAAATAAAAGAGAAAATTGCAGATTGAGTTTCACTAATGAGTTTGGCTTCTGTGGTGCTCAGATGTGTAAAGAATCTGCCTGCAATGCAGGAGACCCGAGTTCAATCCCTGACTTGGGAAGATCCTCTGGAGAAGGGAATGGCAGCTCACTCCAGTGTTCTTGCCTGGAGAATTCCATGGACAGAGGAGCCTGGAGGGCTTCTACAGTCTATGGGGTCACAAAGAGTAGGCCATGACTGAACGACTAACACTTTCACGTTTAATGACTTTTGCCAGCAGAGTGTAGTTGGAGTGACTTTAAGGGATTCTACAGCCAGTGCGAAAAATGTTGCTGCCACATCAGCACCCCGAGTACCTGATCTTTGTCCTGTGAATGCAGATTCTGTTCATGGTGGGGTCTCAAAGTAAATCTGACTCTATCGCTTAACAAATGATTCAAAGCTCTTGTCTCTGTGTACATGCCCTAAGTCTCTTCAGCCATGTCCAACTCTTTGTCACCCTATGGACTGTAGCCCCTTAGGTTCCTCTGTCCATGGGATTCTTCAGGTAAGGATAACTGGAGTGGGTCATCATGCCCTCTTCCAGGGCATCCTCCTGACCCAGGAATCGAAACCTCCTCTCCTGCAGCTCCAGAGAAGTACTTCTGTCTCCTTAGTTCAGTTCAGTCCATCAGTCATGTCCAACTGATTTTGATCTCATGGACTGCAGCACAGCAGGTTTCCCTGTCCATCACCAACTCCTGCTGCTACTGCTGCTGCTAAGTCACTTCAGTCGTGTCTGACTCTGTGTGACCCCATAGACGGCAGCCCACCAGGCTCCCCTGTCCCTGGGATTCTCCAGGCAAGAATACTGGCATGGGTTGCCATTTCCTTCTCCAATGCATGAAAGTGAAAGTGAAAGTGAAGTTGCTCAGCCAAATCTGACTCTTAGCAACTCCATGGACTCCAGCCTACCAGGCTCCTCCATCCGTGGGATTTTCCAGGCACGAATACTGGAGTGGGGTGCCATTGCCTTCTCCGTCACCAACTCCTACCAGTGAGCAAATAATGTATCCTTAACATATAAACACAAAGGAGTCATTACCTGACTCCTTGATTTGTTTCAGCTACTGTGTTTCTCCCATGTGGTAAGACTCTGGATCTTTGAATTAGCAAGTGATTTTAGGTGATTTTAACTTTAACATGTCCGGTATGGGGATGTTGAATTTTCCTTTATCTTGAAATAAAGATATTGCTGTCCTTTCCTGGGCTTACTTTTGGTAGTAATTGAGACAATTCTCTACCAAGTAGGTTAAATTATATAATCTGAGTCATGTCTTTGTTGACATACCCTTCACATCCAATGCTTGAACTGCTGCTGCTGCTAAGTCGCTTCAGTTGTGTCCGATTCTGTGTGACCCCATAGATGGCAGCCCACCAGGCTCCCCCACCCCTGAGATTCTCCAGGCAAGAACACTGGAGTGGATTGCCATTTCCTTCTCCAATGCATGAAAGTGAAAAGTGAAAGTGAAGTCGCTCAGTCATGGCCGACTCAGCGATCCCATGGACTGCAGTCCACCAGGCTCCTCCGTCCATAAGATTTTCCAGGCAAGAGTACTGGAGTGGGGTGCCATTGCCTTCTCCGAATGCTTGAACAAGTCCTGTCAATTCTGTCTCCACAATACATCTTTGATCAACTCTGCCACCATATTTCACAGCTGTACTAAAACAAAACAGACTAGAAAAGCTCTCTGCTTTCATTCTTGATCCTCTATTATCAATTTTTCACACAGTAGCTAGAATGAGAGTTTTAGAAATGTAAATCATATTATGTTTCTCCTTGCATAAAACCTTTCTAGGGCTTTCCTTTCTTTTAGGCTAAGACCCAAACTCCTTCAAATCCTGTCTCATCCAAGTACCTCTCCCGCTCGATCTCATGCCCTTGCTCTTGCACACTATTCCCCAGTCATGTTAGTCTTCTTTCTTATCTTCAAATACAGCAAGCCCTCTTCTACATCAGGAACTTTGCCACTGCCATTGCTCTGCCTAGAGGGTGTTTCCCAGCATTTTCACTGATTGTTTATTCGTATTCTTAGCTCAAAAATTAGCTCCTGTAAGAGGCATTCCAGATCAGCCATCTTAAATTTGGTTCCCACTTTACTCCCGATTTGTACCCCACTCATCACTCTTTTATTTTCTTTGTATCCTTCAGTAACAGTATGTAATCTACTTGTTATATTTTTTTCTTTGTCATTCATCACTGTATTTACTACCAACATAGTTATTGAGTTGCTAAATCATGTTCGAATCTTTGTGGCTCCATGGACTGCAGCATGCCAGGCTTCCCTGTCCTTCACCATCTCCCCAAGTTTGCACAAACTTATGTCCATTGAGTCGATAATGCCATCCAACCATTTCATCCTCTGTCACCAACATTATATCACATGTTGAAAAATATATGATGAATATTTGTTAAACTTATCAACTCTCTAATGCTTAGTGTATTCTCCTGCAAATGATGAACCCACAGGACTGGCAGTACAATAGTTGAAATGATATCAACAAGGTTATATGAATAGCCAGAAGAATCAGTTTTCCCACCCGATTCTAGTAGATGTGATGTTACTGAATGTGGTCTCCACAGAAGACTCTAAAATTTATATTTTTTCTTTGAGTCCATGGCTAAGCAACCTTTTGTTTTCTACCAAAAGGAAAAGCTGGCAGCTGTCAACATAATCAGCATACTCAACATATCAGTAGAGTTGAATAGTAAAGTTCTCCATAGACCTTACCTATGACTGAACCACAGTTCATTTGGATTTAGCAGTGATCTGAATTGTATTTCACAAACTTCTTGATTCCTAGAGGCATTTTTATGAGGTGTTTTTTTAGCCACAAACTTAAAGGTGTGCCATTTCATAGATTTATGTGTAGTAAGCTTCTAATTGGAGTATTGATTTTTAAATCTCTATAACTATTTATTTTAGATGCAATTAAATATTATCATAAATAATTGAAACTCAGATAACAATGTCTAAGTAAATTACAAAGGATGTCTTATGATCTGAGATAATTTTTATGGTGTTTACCATACACTAGCCCATAAAATACAGCAGTTCTAGTTAGCAGTTGTTCCTACAGAATAAAAGATTAAAATAAAATAAGGCCTACAAGGGATTTTTCACTTCAGTTATAGCTACAGATTATTTAAATTTATACTATACAATAAGTAAAAAAGGGTGTTCCTGGTGGCTCAGTGGTAAAGACTGCTTGCTAATGTAGGAGAAGTAGATTTGATCCCTGGGTTGGGAAGATCCCCTGGAGGAGAAAATGACAACGCACTCCAGTATTCTTGCCTGGGAAATCCCATGGACAGAAGAGGAGCCTGGAGGCTCCTCTACTGTCTATGAGGTTGTAAAGGAGTCAGACATGACTTAGTGACTCAAACAACAGCAAAAATAAGTAAAAATTGTAAATTATATATGTGCAGCTTTTTTTGGCTTCCCTGGCGGCTCAGATGGTAAAGAATCCACCTGCGATGCAGGAGACCTAGGTTCAATCCCTGGGTTGGGAAGATCCCCTGGAGGAGGGCATAGCAACCCACTTTAGTATTCTTGCCTGGAGCATCCCCATGGTCAGAGGAGCCTGGCAGGCGACAGTCTATGGGGTCACAAAGAGTTGGACACAACTGAGTGACTAAGCACAGCACAGCTTTTCTTACTCATCCATCCAAGCTTTTAATAAATACTTATTGAATTACTGTCATGTCCCAGGTCCTAGACTAGATATAGGAGTCCCAACAGAAAATAAGGTAGATGCTGTCTGTTTCCTCTTGGTGTTTACATTCTAGTATGGCAGGCACATAGTGCTATATGACCTCATTTAATCTATGAGATGAGAGGATATAGTTAGTGTATTGTGTGGGGAAAAGGTAAGGCTGTCAGTGAAGACTTGGAAGAAATAGGACATATTGAGGCAGAGTGTGGGAGAAATGATTCAGGCAGAGGAAAGAGAATGTACAGAGACTTGGAGGCAAAAGAGAGCATGGCTAGAGGAACTGGAATAGGAACATAGCATGCAAAAGAGGAAGGTACGGAGATATATTCAAAGGGTCTAGATGATGCAAGGCCTTATGAGTCTAATCCAAGAATTTGGACTTATTAAAAAGACAATAGGATTAAATTGGGAATTATGTCATCAGATACATGTTTTAGAAGGTCTTTTTTGGATGCATTGTGGAAAATGGATGAGAGGGAAAGAAGACACTAGGTGAGGAAATTGCCAAAAATAAAACCACTTTTTAGTCAAAAATATAATGGGGTAAATTAAAATTAAAAATAAAATGCAATGACAACTCCAGACAGATGGTAAGGTTCACAGAGCCAAACTTGGATTAAAATGCATAAAATATATAAAATGTGATCTAATCAAATGCAAGATGTATGCTAAATTCATGTTCTACTGAAATTTAAGATTCTCAAAGGAGGAAATAGAAAACTAGAGCAAGTGAAGCCACATTGGCACAATTGCTTGGTATTATCCCATGTAGACATACCAAGTACATTTTCCTTTAATAGGAAAATCCAAATAGTCAGTGCTGCAGAGCCCCCACACCCAGGAATGCAATGGCTCATGTGTCTGTGGTATTAAACAGCCAGAAAATTTTCAGTATTAATTCCTCATCCCACCTGATATATAAAGCCCATTATAATCTTGGTGTTCTATAGAGAATCCGGGTAAAATCATTTGATCTCAGACAATTATTTAAGGGTGTTATATAATGAGATGCGTTTTGTTCATTTTTTCTGAACAATGTCACCACCAATCATGCAGACCTTCACCTTGAACACAATGACATTGTGTTTAGATGTCCTGGTTTAAAATATAGATAATTTATTATTTCCTTAGAAATTTTACAACTGCACACCCTAGCAATGTTAAAAGATAGCTGCTTTGACTTGTTCCTCTTACCACTTTATTCAACTTTCTCTAAAGAAAGGAGAAATACTTCAAATACACCTTCAAACCTGCAAGAATAGACAGGGCAAGCTTCTAACAGTATGAATTGAAACAAATTGTTAAGTACATGTTCAGTTCCAGATTTTGAAGCAAAAATAACTTTGAACATTTTGGGGCTAGAATTAACAAATATTATAGAATTTCCTTCCCACATTTGAAATTTTAATTTCATAGTATTTTCAGTCCTCTGGGCTGAAACGAGGACCAGATAATATTTTAGCAAAAAAGGTGTTTTGTTTTCACGCTTTCATCATGCAAAAATAACCCAACTAATTTAGTTCTAACTTTCAAAAAATATTCAGTTTCATACAGAAATCAACTATGTAGTTCTTAGGCCAAAACGAATATTTATCAGAAAACTCTGAAGCAAAGATATTTATAAAAATATACTCTTCCATAAAGTTTTATTTTCAGTCATTTTTGACATGATGTAAATGAATTACTGTATTATTGCCTACTAGTTGTCTCATCCTTGATCTGCCAGGATTTTTTAAGAATTTNAAACCTGGGGCCAAACTGAAATATTACAATGTTATAATAATTATGAAAATAGTAGTGGTTGACATTGATGTGCTGATCCTAAAATGTCAAATGCTGTGTACATATCATCTCTTAATTGTGCCACAATCTTCGGAGGGAAATATAATTGTTATCCCCAATTCATAGGTAGAGAAATGAGTTCTAAAACAGATTAAATAATTTTCACTGAACTGTTGTGTTAGTGTGTGATGGAGTCAAGATTTTACAACCCCTTGGCTCTCTGACTCCAGGCTCACTCAAAAGTGGTACCAGTTTCAGAAACAGCCTCTGGCATAGCCCCAGTCAAAACAGTCAGAGTGAGCAGGAAGAACTAGGGTAATGAGATACTATAATGTGTTATAGTAGGTATGAAAGAAAAACTGAAAACTCAAACCCTCAGGTAAGTTACACAGCCATTGGATTTATCCACTGTGTTAAGTCAGTGGTGGATTAAATCAGCAGAGTTAAAAACCAAATTAAAAGCATTTATGGTATTTTAATACTGGCAAAATACATCAGCTTAATAATAGCCATATGTCTTCTTAGTTGTTAGGATACTTTGGCCAGAATCTCAAGCCATCGATGGCCATTCTAAAGACTTTGGATCAGAAAATACGCTGGTTTCCCTTAGAATTTTCACTCCATCAGCTATTCTGAGCATTGCCTCTAAGAGGATACTGGCATTGTTTTAGGTGCTGGAATGAAGGACATTCAGGTGAGCAGTAAATGGATCCTGAACTTAAGGAACTTACATCTTATACATAGACTCAAATTAAAAAAACACAAGCATTACAAAGCATATATTGCCAATAATACAATTATGTATAAAACCCTATGGGACGTGAAGGAGGGGACAATGAGTCTGCCATGAACAGGGACCTATAATGCACCCGGGACTTGCTCTGGCTGAGCTCTGACTTTATCTCTTTCTTACCCTTCTCCTTGCTCACTTCTCTCCTACCACCCTGGAAATGTGTATCTGTTTCTTGAAAACTCTGAGCTTGGGGGCTTTACATCTGTTCTTACCGATGCCTGGACTCTGTAGGGTCCACAGTGTGCTTGGCCAGATTCTTTTCTTTCAGGACTCAAATCCAACATCACCTGCTCAGGAAGGCTTTGCATGACTCCTATTCCTAAAGTGGTCCTCTTTCATCATTCTCGGTCAGAAAATCGCTTTTATTTCTTCATAGTACTTAAAATAATCTGATAATGTAATTTAATAAGTTCAGTTTTGTACTTTTTGAGCATATAGGTAGCTGTGAAAGTGATTAGGTGGCATACCAATGATAAATGTTTAGGTTTGAGGTATCAAAGACTTGGTGATCAGGGTTCCATGCCATGCCAGGCCATGTGTACATGCCCAGTCATGTATGACTCTTTACAACCCCATGGACTGGAGCCCAAAAGGCTCCTCTGTCCCTGGAATTTTCTAAGCAAGAATACTGGAGTGGGTTGCCATTTCCCAATTCAGGGCATCTTGCCAACCCATGGATCAAACCGGTGTCCCTTGCGTCTCTTGCACCGGCAGGCACATTCTTTGCCACCGTGCCATCTGGGAGCCCAATCAGGGCTCATGTCTAAGCAAAACCGAAAACTTCAGCTACTGCTGGGGCACTCTTGCTTCTAGGGTACAGATCCTAGAAGTCAGTCCCAACTCTAGATTCGAATGAGATTGAGAAAGGAACTGAGAAGCCTTTTGTCAACAGGTCCTATCTCACCAGGTTTGGCTTGAGCACTAGAACCTGCTTTCCCAACATTTCCCTACAACTCTTCTGCTGGCTAGCTTCCTTCTGAGTACAGTTCTCTCTTTGACTACATCCCTGTAGGATCATTATCAGACACTGCTCCAAAATTTCTAATGATCAATAACTCAGCACTTGAAAAGTATGAATTGATTTTAGATGCACAAAAATCTTGATGTTCTTCCAAAATTTAACTGAAATTAGCCCTCTTATAAGCTTGGAACCATCTCACTCAATCATAAATTTAAGCCTACACCTCAAAATTTTTCTCTGTCTTCTGTTTCATATCGTTGCACATATTTAAAGACATCAACCACCTTCCCCTCCATACCTTCTATTCTTCAGGCTAAATATCTTCACTTCCTTTTATTTTTCTTCTTTTAAGAAACAAGTCTTTGAGTTGCCAACTTTAAGAAAAAATGCTATTAATAAAAAGAATGGAACTATTTTACTAGTTACTGAGTGAGCAATATATTTAAGGAACTAGATCTGCTAGACAGAGCACCTGATGAACTATGGACAGAGGCTCGTGGGGAGACAGGGATCAAGACCATCCCAAAGAAAAAGAAATGCAAAGAGGCAAAATGGCTGTCTGAGGAGGTAGGTCTTACAAATAGCTGTGCAAAGAAAATAAGCCAAAAGCAAAGGAGGAAAGGAAAGATATACCCATTTGAATGCAGAGTTCCAAAGAATAGCAGGAAGAGATGAGAAAGCCTTCCTCAGCAATCAATGCAAAGAAATAGAGGAAAACAACAGAATGGGAAAGACTAGAGATCTCTTCAAGAAAATTAGAGATACCAAGGGAATATTTCATTCAAAGATGGGCTCGATAAAGGACAGAAATGGTATGGACCTAACAGAAGCAGAAGATATTAAGAAGAGTTGGCAAGAATACAAAGAAGAACTATACAAAAAAGATCTTCATGACCCAGATAATCAAGATGGTGTGATCACTCACCTAGAGCCAGACATCCTGGAGTGTGAAGTCAAATGGGTCTTAGGAAGTATTTCTACAAACAAAGCTACTGGAAGTGATGGAATTCCAGTTGAGTTAATTCAAGTCCTAAAAGATGATGCTGTGAAAGTGCTGCACTCAATATGCCAGCAAATTTGGAAGGCTCAGCAGTGGCCACAGGACTG
>SJYQ01002196.1:1141854-1161462 GCA_006410935.1 Redunca redunca
GACAGAGGATGAGATGGCTGGATGGCATCACTGACTCAATGGACGTGAGTCTGAGTGAACTCCGGGAGATGGTGATGGACAGGCAGGCCTGGCGTGCTGCGATTCATGGGGTCGCAAAGAGTCGGACACGACTGAGCGACTAAACTGAACTGAACTGAACTAAACTATCTTTTTGAATTTTTATTAATATATATCCCTAGACCAACAAGTGATGAAAAGATTGACTATATTGTATTTAAATGTTTAATGACAATAGATAGCCCTTTGATCATTGGGAAGAATTTGCAAAGCAAAAAGCTTGGTTATCATTCTTAGTCATTGAATTTAGCCTTCACTCTTGCTCCAGGAGACAAAAACATAAGAAACCTGTGAAGTGAAAACACCTCCCAAGGATGGCAGGCTAGATACATGCATTATCCTCTACTAGTCTTACTCCCCCCAGTAAAGTCCTACTATAACCTCAGTAAAGGAATGGGAGAGAAAGGTACTCATGGGGAAAAAATGGGACAGAAGAGAGTAGCAACAACTGACAATAGATGAAAAGTTTTTAACTGATTGAACAGATATGAAAAGATGGATCCTTACTTGACTATGAAGTGAAGTTGCTCAGTCGTGCCCAACTCTTTGCAACCCCGTGAACTGTAGCCTACCAGGCTCCTCAGTCTATGGAATTTTCCAGGCAAGAATACTGGAGTGGGTTGTCATTTCCTTCTCCAGGGGATCTTCCCAACCCAGGGATCGACCGCTGGTCTTCCACATTGTAGGCAGACACTTTACCATCTGAGCCACCAGGGAAGCCCCTTGACTATGGAAGGAGCCAAAAGGCAATCTGACTTACACAATTCTAAAAAATTCTCAGAAGGTTCCAGTAACTGTATGATAATAAATATTTCTGCAAGCATGAATGGAGGTGGGACTAAGAATTTTAAAAATGGTTAAAAGATGATTTAGGAAGCAATCAGAACCCAATGGTACCCTCTTTACCCGATGTTGTTGTTGTTGTTTATTTGTAGGTTGTGTCTGACTTTTTGCGACCCCATGGACTACAGCCTGCCAGGCTCCTCTGTCCATGGGGATTTTCCAGGCAAAAATACTGGAGTGGGTTTCCATTTCCATCTCCAGGGGATCTTCCTGACCCAGGGATTTAACCTGGGTCCTTTGTATTGCCAGGCGAACTCTTTATCACTAAGCCACCAGGGAAGTCCTTAAGAAAAAAAAAAGTGAAGTTTCTTAGTCGTGTCCAACACTTTGCGACCCCATGGATGCCAGGCTCCTCCGTCCATGGGATTTTCCAGGCAAGAGCACTGGAGTGGGTTGCCGTTGGGATGACTAGAAGTTTATTCTTTGTAAATAATATAACTGAGGTCACTAGACAAGAGAGCTAGCATAGTTGAGGTCAGGGGTCCCTCCCTGGAATTAGGGGCATTGGTGAAACTTTCATCCTGAACATGGAATCTCCAACCTTACTTCCTACCCAAGTCTTGAAATGCTGCTGCTGCTGCTGCTGCTAAGTCACTTCAGTCGTGTCCGACTCTGTGAGACCCCAGAGGCAGCCCACCAGGCCCTCCCGTCCCTGGTATTTTCCAGGCAAGAACATTGGAGTGGGTTGCCATTTCCTTCTCCAATGCATGAAAGTGAAAAGTGAAAGTGAAGTTGCTCAGTCATGTCCAACTCCTAGCGACCTCATGGACTGCAGCCTACCAGGCTCCTCCGTCCATGGGATTTTCCAGGCAAGAGTACTGGAGTGGGCTGCCATTGCCTTCTCCACTTGAAATGCTAGTATCTGTGATTATGTCATCTAAGCGGAAGGCTGGAAGGAATTTACCTGAAAAATCTCACTTTATTAACCAGTCCATGAGAAGAAGGTTAAAGCTGCTGACATCTGAGTTTTTATCCCCAAACCCCAAAATGCCTCAAAAATAAGAAAATTAAAAAAAAATAAAACCTCATTTGACAATGCCTACCCACACATACAGAGGTTCTATTGGTTTTTATTTGCCCACTCAGATATAAGTAGACATTTGATAAAATTCTCTATGTGAGAGTGAGATCAAAGAAAACAATCCAAATAAAACAATCAGTGCCATGAGCACCACATAATAGGAAAGTGATGTGGTCCTCTCAACTCTCTGGTTTTCATTTAATAATCAATAAACATTAATTAAGCACCTACTGTTGAGGTTTGTGACCAAATAAGTGATGAATTGAATCAGAAGGAAGCACTTCATGATGTGAACTATTATCCTGAAAAAATTATATAGGAGGACATGTCTTGAGTGTCTAACTGCAGGGGCTGTAGCCATTACACTAAACACCTACTCATAGAACCCCCAGTCCAGAAACCAGGGAGACCAGATGGAGGAAATTTTTCATCTGAAGAGGAGGCACAATGCACTGACCCAGGACTGCTGCCTTCAGCTAAACTGAGGCAGAAGCAAGGAAAGCAAATCTCCAGTGATTACCAGTTTTCCATTGAATAGTTCTACCCATAAGTGGGTGAAGAGTGAAGATACCAATAGCTGACACCCACCAATCCAGCAGCACTTCCTTCCTCCAGAGAGAAGCGAGTAAATGTGGAAGCGGAAGCCGCCAGTGCAGTGCTACTCCAGGGAAGTCCCACCCCTGGGAAACATGAGTAACGGAGAATAAGGTTTCCCCGGTAATACCTGCTGCATTGTAGGCTCTTTGCCCTGAGAACTGAAACCAGAGCCATTCTTTTCTATGGTGTCATTATTCAACTTATGTTTATCTCAACTCATTTAACCTAGTTACTTTGGGACAATTTTTTCAGTTTTGACATATTTTCAAAATGTGATAATAACCAACTTACCTACCAGTTTTGGATCTACATATTCAAGATTTTTTTCCTTTCTACATATGTATCCAAATAAATAATAAGCTGCTATAGAGTACAGCTAAGGACAAGACCATACCCCTCCATGGTATCAATACTGTATCACATGATTTTGAGGGTATGGCCATTTGATTAGCTTATGTCTACTTAACTAAACACAGTTCAGGTCAAATTTCTTACCACCAAGATAAGTCAAATCCTTTTATCACAAAAGAAATATTAAGAGACTTTGATCAAATTTTGTTCTGAAATTCGCATACTTGATGTCCACTGCAAATTCTTTGTTCACTTATGTTATCATTTTTTCCCCAGAATATAAGGATATAAGAGGAAGAAAAGGGATTTGTTTAGAATGATTTGTTGTAGATGAATTCTTTCAAGACAGCAATGAGCATCACTTTGTGTTCTCAGTGCTAATCTAATAACCTTTTAAAAAACTTTTCTGGAATTTTTTCAGTGATAGGTCATACTCATTTACCTGAAGTTTCTAACTTTATTTCTTGTCCTTTAATGTCTTGTTCTTTAATCAGAGAAAGCTTTCCCATTTCTGATTTTCTAGCAAATCTTTGTCAAAGGTTATAAGTTGAGGCTCTGCAGTCGTGTCAGTAACTTTTTTCAGTTTTGTAGGATGAAATTCACCTAGCCTAGAGATTTTGATTCATTTAAAGAATCTCAGTACTTTCCTACTGTCTTCTCACATTTACCCCTTCATCATTTTTAGCCTTTCCTGTTTGTAAGTCATTCTCCTTGAAGAAAAAGACAAAAGCAAAATACTTGTGTAGTTTTGCTTTCTCTGTGTCAGCTGTCAAGTCAATCTCTTTCCTCAGTAATAGAATGATATAATACCTGTGTAGAGTCTGAAAAATCCTTTTTGCTCAGCATTTGTCTAAAAAAAAAAACACACTCCTAGAAGAAGAGATAGCAGATTTTTTTTATATCCTGAATATATGCATTGATTTGCTTCTTGTCCACTGAGTCATTTATGGGAGAATGATTAAGCACCCATCTGCTTAGTGTCAGATATTATGCTAAAAATAGATGATAGAAAAGTAGAGACTATAGCACTCCTACTTAAAAGACTTTATAATTTAGTCATTGGATGTGTATGTTGGGGTCAGAGCATGAGAAAAGACCAGAAAAGTTAACCAACAAACAGAATATGAAGATTATATATTCCAACTGGGCACCGAAGAAAGAGCAGTTGGGATAGGGAGGCTGTGCAGAAGAATCAGGCAAAGCTTGAATGAGGAGTCAACCTTTGAGCTGGATCTTAAAAGGTGAGTAGAAAATAGCCTCTGGACAAAGGGAGGAGGGTCAAAATAAGCAGAGGGAGCCATTAATGGTTAAAGAGGTCATGTCCATTTAAAAAATCTCCAAGTCCTGGTATCTGACAAAGTTGAAAGGTGATGAAGTGTATGCTTTCTTAGTGACACATTCTTCAAAAGTAAAATTTTCAGGTAGCTAGTTTAGATTTTCTCAAGTGTTCTTTATTTTGTTTTCATTCATGCCTGTTGAGATCTTATATATAAGAAGTGATTTTAAACTTCATGCTGGTCTTGTCTTGTTCAGATCAAATTTACAACTCCTTCTGAGAAGCAATGTTTGCCTTCAAAGGCTTTGCACAGTGAACATCTTCTGTCCTGGGGTTCCCTCATTTCAGGTGTTTTGTTATCTCTTATACTAATGTATTCATCCCACTGTTTATAGAACAGAGGATTTGATATGAGAGAATACTGGAATTATTGAAATCCCAGATTTTAAATAACTCAGAAAGCAGGGAAAAATAGATAATGAAAAACAGAGTGCATAGTACAACCAACACAGTACTACTATAATTATTTATTATTAATACTTTATGTAGGTCTAAAAAGTGTCTTTGATCGTTCCAGATTATCATTCATAGAAAATGATCTTTTCAGACAGATGACAGAAATGTCCTTCTCTGTTTTCTTCATAAAATTTAGATGATGCTTCCCAATTAAAATGATATTGTGCTATCAGCCTACCCCAAATTCCTATTTAGGCACATAAGAAAACACTGAAATACATGCATGTACAGATACTTATAGACACCAGGTAGGAAGCCTCTTTATGCATTTCCCACTTTTTTTCACAGTCAGATCATCCCTATTGCACTCCAAAAATGTAAGTCTTAACCCCCCAAAGCAGTCATTCCAAATGTCATAGTTATTCTGATGGAGGTAGTCAGTGTACCATTTCACCCAAGGTACTCTTTCTCTTGCATTCAGAAATAACGATTCCCAGGTAACAACTCTCCAGGAAGATGAGTTGCCGTGTCTGACCTTCTGGTGGTTGAAACTGCTATCCAGGCCACTCCAGCCCATGCATGTAAAATGGCATTATGTTAATTTTTATGCCCACATAACCTTGCTTGAAGCTGTTTCTTCTAATTGTTGTATAGCAAAACAATCCCTCCATCAGAAATTAACCCACTAGAATTATTCTGTAATTATTTCTTGAATCCCCCAGAAAGTGTATATATCACATATGTTCACAAACAAGTTCTGTCAAATGCCATCCCTAAAGGCATCTGCCATGCTCCATTTTTCCTGCTACAGTTGTGCTCAGTTGAGGTACTCCATCTTCAAATCGTCTAGAGAAACCTCATAATGGTCCTGTGGATGTGGCAGTCATAAGACACCTATGTCCGAGCAAAGATCTCCATGTTCTCAAACCCTCCAAAGAATTACTAAATTTTATATGAAAATGAGAAGAAATGTCCCTCTGTTAATGTCTAAGGCAAATTTAATTAGTTGGTCTTCTAGGTGACTCCAGTCATCACCTATTACAAACATTTATTTCAGCATCTATGCTCTGCTCTGCCTTTTTTCTCATACCTTTCATAACTTTCAACGTGCCCTAACCACAAGAAAACACTCTCCTGCCCCTCCACCCACTAATTGCCCATTTCCATAGGAACAAGCAAACAAGCAATAGTTCTGACAAGATCTATTTTAGTTTATGCTCTACCAAGAAACATTTCTTTGCACCTCTATCCAACTTCCACTTCAAAATGCCTAAATGAACATGTAATAGTGCACCCCACATACAGTGGATCTTCCACCTTCCAGCTGATCTACCCTCAACAACCCAATGCAACAGAGATAAGCTGGACCTGCTGACTTTGTAATTACTGAGCTCCAAATTGCACATTTGTGAGCAAACTAAAAGACTGTGGCTATTTGAAGCCATGACATTTGGGGGTGGTATGATATGCAGCCATAGATAACTGAAACACAGCTGGGTACCTGAAGTGGGACCCTCCTGAAACAAAAGCTCTACAGTGTGTGGCACTGACTTTGGGATCAGAAGCAAGTATAAGCTGCAAAAGTCTCAAGGACAGTTATTGAAAGCTCACAGGGCTTCAAAGGGAGGGTTAGCAAAGACCTAAAGAGAGTATGTGTGTGTGTGAATGCTCAGTCACGTCCGACTCTTTGTGACTGCATGCTCTGTAGCCCGTTAGGCTTCTCTGTTCATGGGATTTTCCAGGCAAGATACTGGAATAGGTGGCCATTTCCTCCTCCAGGGGATCTTCCTAACCCAGCCATCTAACGCATCTCTTGTGTCTCCTGCAAGCAATTCTCTACCACTAGTGCCTGAGCAGGCTATCAGTTAGACCCTAAAGATCTGTGGAGGAATTGTTATTGGCTATTGGAGAGAAGAGGGCCTTCTTATGTATCGCCAGAAAGTTTGACAGAACTGTTGCCTGAGTTAATGTGAAACCATAAGATATGTCTCATGAACTCAATGAACTAATTAAGATTTCAGAGACAGTATGGAAGATACCACTTGACTTTTGCTAGCTGCCTAAACTAAAAAGAGGGATCAGAGATGAGCAAAGAAAGGATCTGATGTGTTTACAAGCAAAATTTAAGGAAATATAAGTGATTCAGCACTTGTGGGGTCCCAAATTAAACTCTTTCTCATTCCCATCTCTCCTAAAGGCAAACCATTCTCAGATTAAGAAACTAGTCCTGGTCAAAGATAAAATCAAGGATAGTCTATAACATACTTTATTAAGAGTTGCCCCTTACCTTCATATTGAAATTGAAATTATTCTCTACCAGTTGGTCTTCCATTCAAGGCATTCAAGTCCTGTCACATATCTGAATTCATCCAGCCCTTGCACATGTTCTGCTCTGGGAAAATTCTATGCTTTCTCACTTATGTCTTTCAGTGAGATAGCATCAAGTTTTATAGAGGTTCAATAGATGTTTCTTAGTGCTATTGAAAATGACTTAGCTTTCTTGAACTATTCCAACCAAGCCTCGTGAAATTTGTAGATTTGGAAACTGTATTTTTTAAGTTTAAGATTGTTTATTATGCAGCAGGTAGATAAATGAAAAAGCTTTATATTTAGGTTATTTTGGTACTTTCTGATGATTTTTCTAAAATAGTAATTCTCATAGGAGTAGATATTACTAATGATAATAAAAATTCTTCAAATTTATCAAGTTACCTAGTTCAGCATTATTTAACTGTTCAATATTAAGGAAATATGTAAACAGTATTGTAACCACTTGCTTGGCTATTTTGAAATTTCTCGAAGTGCAGAAATAAAAAGCACTCATTTGTAAAGTGTGTGAACAAAGACATCACAATGTTATTTTCACATCTGATCAGAGCTATGAGAAAATAAGTATATCAAAAAAATAAAAAGTGGCAAACCAAAAAAATAAATACCATTCAAAACTAAAATAGTGGAAAGGCGTTCAAGCAGTTCCTCTAAATGATGTGACTATAGGTAGTCTTGCTAATCTTTATTCTATTCTCAGTAATTTCCAAACGTTTAAAAATATTTATTATATTCATAATAAAGACACAGAGTTTGCTATTTTTTAGGAAAATAAGTGATTTGATGAAACATCTGCACAAGCATAATTGTGGCTTTCTGGCTGTTGTCAGTTTAGGATTTCAGAGCAAATAAAGCATAACCGTTATTTTACTTTTTTGAAAGAATTTTTAAAATATGACCAGATAAATTGGTTTATTTCTTTTGTTTTATTTTCCTACTCTTTCTTGAATAAAATCTTGAAATTTCACACTATATGTATCATTCATTTTTCTACATATGTAACTAATTAGCAAATGCCACAAAATGGCCTTTCCATAAATATTGCTTCCTGACTCTATGGGTCCTTTCTGCTGACTCCTCAGCTTTTTCATAGTACCTTCCTGTGTCCTATAGTACTTGGAGAGATAGATGTAATTTTTTTTTTCTCAACTGTCCTCTGAAAGAGCTGTTCTATGATGGTTTTGACTCCTTCTCTGTGTAGATAAATCCCCAATCTCTATCTTCATCCTTCTTCCCTCTGCCAGTCTTGCATTTCCCAGTGTTTTGTTAATACCTTCCTAGGTCCTGCTTATACATTGAAGACTTCATTATTTTTCAAAATTTCATGCTTATTTTTTTCCATCTCTATAATATGTAACGGAGAAGACAATGACACCCCACTCCAGTACTCTTGCCTGGAAAATCCCATGGACGGAGGAGCCTGGTAGGCTGCAATCCATGGGGTCTCGAAGAGTCGGACACGACTGAGCGACTTCACTTTCACTTTTCACTTTCATGCATTGGAGAAGGAAATGGCAACCCACTCCAGTATTATTGCCTGGAGAATCCCAGGAACGAGGGACCCTGGCGGGCTGCCGTCTCTGGGGTCGCTCTGTTGGACACGACTGAAGCGACTTAGCAGAAGCAGCAGCAGCAGCAGCCATCCTGGGAGTAAAAATGAGGAAGTGTTCTGTTTGGAGCAAGTGAACAACTCAAATATTCACCTCTTGCACAGAGCAAATTTACAGTCAAACCTGACTCATCTCACCCTTCTCTTCCCAATCCCTTGCTTTTGTTATGCCAAACAAGCACACACTCCTTACCTTCCATTCTCTTCATTGTGGTCAGACTAAATCCCCAGAGTCACAAACATCTTTCTCATCTATTCCTTTGCCACCATAACTCTTCATCATAAATCCCCACTGACATTGGAGTTTTTCTCTGTCACTAATGAAGATGATTGATTTGAAGCTGTAAATTCTCCAGTAGCCAACCCTATTGACTCATCTGATAGTCCATGATCAGGCAAGCAGACTTCCTTTCAGTTCAACAAACAGAAAGAGAATTATTTTAAAATCAGGGGAAAAATTAATCTGGGAGAATGAGTGATCTGGAGTTGTCAATAAGAAAAACTAACATTTAAAAATTATCATATTTATCCATCAACAAATCAAAACATATCTAGTCATTTGTTTTGAATTTGTGTTTTTGTGTGTGCCTGTGTTTGCTTAGTTTTCCTGCTTGGGAAAAAAGGGAAGATGTAGCCCTAGTAAGACAAACAGACCCATTTGAGCAAATATGAAAATATGGTTGCTTGCTTATTACAGAATAGTATAAGATGTGATTCTCTGTTTATAAACAAAATTGATGATTAGGTAAATAAAGTAATGATATGCTATACTCTTAAGTATGTGTAATACTTGAGTATATATAGAACAGACACTACACTAAATAGAATATGCAGAGTAATGTAGAAAGTTTGTAAATATATATGGAGCATGTTACACATTGCTCAGGTTAACAGGGGCAAGCAAAGTAAAACAAAAATCAATTGCCATTTTTTATATTAGGTTATCAAAAATTTTAAATTAAATTATAAATGTAGACAAGGAAACTATGAAATTATCACCCTTCATTTTTAATTGGAGGCATTATCGATTGGTACAAGATTTTGGAAAGCAGTTTGGCAATATCTATTGAGTAATAAAATATTTGCAACCTTTGAGCCAATAACTGCATTTATGGAAATTATTTTGGAAAAGTAATCCAAAAATAGAAAAAATATGCATTTTTATGACAGTTAAAAAAAGATAATAGCTAATATTACTGCCCTCAATTACTCAATGGAAATTATGCTACAGGTAAAAATTAGTATTACAAATACCATGTTATGGAAAATATGGACATATGGAAACTGATTTATTTTGTTACTTTTGCTGCATTTCTTCTTCTGAAAAGGAAATCTTAGCATTTTTTGTTTGTTTTTAACACTAACCCCATGTCACATGGCTTGCAGGATCTTAGTTCCCTAACCAAGGATTGAACCCAGACCCTCGGCAATGAAAGTATAGAGTCCTAGCCACTGGACCACCAGGGGATTCCCAGTAAAAAAGAAATCTTAGAACACACTCTAGAAGCCATAGAATACAGAAACATATAGCAATAAAAATTGTACTATCCATCATAAAGCTATTAATATTATTCTACATTTTGTTTCAAGAAAAGATGGATAGATTACCTGATAGATACACAGGTATACAATTATATATTACATAAATATATGATATAACATAATTATAGAGTTTTCAGATTGCTGTTTTTTGTGTAATACTCATATGGAATGAGAAGCAAAACAAAATTGAAGGTAAGGTGATGATAAGAAAAATAACTAGTTGGGGGAAAATGAAGGAAATACTGAAAACTAACACTGGATTGGAGTAGTGGAATGTGGTTAATTTTTTTTTTCCAACTTTGCAAGAGTTTTGTTCTTTGCTTTGTTTTTGAGAATTCAATTAATATTTGTGGTTTGTGATTTTGACTACTTAGATTCAAACACCCTTCTTCTTTGGAAGAACATCCCAAAATAAGTGGAAGGTAGGGTCTCCTACAACTGAGAAGGGGTAGCTGGTACCTTTTCCAACTGCCTTGCATCTAATCCTCTATGAATATGACACAGGGAGAGCTCATTAGACATTCTTGTCTGGACTCTTCAGACTTGGGAGTGCCTAAAGGGTGATTTTGAAGTGACTGTGGAAAACAGATATGGTTTGTGTCCAAGGGTAATAATACTAGTAGCTACATATTAATCAGATTCTTCTTGTGAGGAATTTTGGCTATGCCATACATACCTTGGGGTCTGTGGATGAGCTTTAATAGACCAAGTATATTCTGTGCATATATGCATTTTTCTTTAAGAAGAATCTCTGCATTTCCTCAGATAGGCAAAGTATTTCACGGCCCAGGATAGGCCAAGAGCCTTTGAGTAGGTCAACATTCCTGAGATGCCCTATCCATTTCTGAGTTCCATTGATTCCTTAGAAGATATCTCTACCAGACTTTAATGCTTAACAGGCTGAGGTTTTAATAAATTGTCATTGATCTATTGTTTTAGTCAACTAATGAATCAAATGGATGAATTCATTTGTTCAATTACTTTAAAAAAAAATGTGTTGCCACCTCTACCTGCTGGCATGGTCTGGCAGAGGACATACACACAGAGGAGGCCTCAAGGACTTTCCAGGTCAGGAATAACATAGATTCATGAAGTCATTTCCATTTTTTCTCTTGGCAAAAGGGCAAGCTAGATGTCCTGAATATTTCCCACTACAAAACATATAAGTACTCCAGTTAAAATACATATAGGACCTTCTTATGAGGAATGATGTCACCAGATAGTAATAGAAATCCTCAAGAAAGTAATTCAGGTCAAGGAGGTGGGTGAGTCCCACAGTGACTTTAGCTTTAAAGGGCATGTACAGAAGAGGAGAGATTTCTGCAGTCAATGGAGATCCAACACTTTGATACCAACTACGCCTTCTCAGCATGTTTTGGGAGACCCTATCTCCCACTTAGTTGGAGATATTCTTCCAAAGGGGAAGGATTTTTGAGTCTGGGTAGTCAAAATCACAAATATTCATTAACCAAGTTAGCCAATGGGTTAACTCTGGGCTTTCTTGCAATTATATATTGGATTCCTGATGCTGCAAGTCTCCTTTTGGCTGATCTGTATGGAGTTGAACAAACCATTCATATTCTTTATATCTCAAGTCCCCCCCTATTAAAATTTTAATAACAATACTTTCATTACTTTTGCAGATACATAAAAATATTGATAAATGTTGTGCCATTATATCTTTATATGGACAGCATCAGACCACCTGGAAGGCTCTGGTTGGACTAACTCTGTAGTCCTTTGTACCTCACCACAGGTCCAAACAACAGAATATTATCCATTTTATGCTTACAGGATCATCCACCTGGGCACGTTTCCCCCAGCAGGACTTATAGGCAGGAGTGCCTTAGAAGGAAGTATGGAAAAAATTCTGAGGCTTTGTCTGTCCAACTAAGATGGATAAAGGGTTAATTCATAAAAAGAGAACATTTCCTCCATTCTTAAGCTATAATGCAAAGAAGAATGATTTATTTTTATCCAAAAGAGTAACTTAAGTTCAATATATTCTTGAATTACAACTTTCAGAGTCTAATAAAACAATAGAAAGAAAATGCTTTTGTGAGCTAGCGGGTGCACTACATGGCTTGATATGTATTGTAGTATGTTATATTAAAAATATGATGAACCCCAATAGTCTGAGAATTGTGTGATGCATCAGCCATTCATCCACATGAAAGCATGGAAGTGAAAGATAAAATAGATAAAAATAGACTGAGTGGAAGGGAAAGATAAAACAGGTAACAATAGACTGAGTGGCAAGACTACCTAAGATTTGTATGTACTTTCCTTGAAGAAAGAGATAAAGGGAAATGGCAAGAGTCTGTATATTACTTCAATTTGACTAATTATTAGAAAGGGTAGCTGAATCACATATTACATTTAGAAATATCACAAAACTTGGGTGGTTTGCAAGTACAGCTATAACTGAAAATATGTTTAGAGAATATAGAGAGGTTACAGGTCTGAGTAGGTGATATCAAAATAAGATTAGGCTCTGAAAGATGTAAGGTAATGCATCTTGGATGAAAATTCACAGATAATCAGGGAAATGGAGCTACTATACTTGGAAAATAGGAATGTTGAATGAAACCTGGGAGTGATAGTTACAGAAAATTAGTATGAGATTGCACAGGATGATATAGTGGTTTATAAAAACTGTTTGGGCAGCACATACAGAGATAACACATCGTGAGTCAGACAAGTGTGTCCATTTATGAAAACCTCAGAAGCTGAAGGATGTCATCGTACTGGAGGGAATTCAGAGAGAGCTACAAAAATGATTGAGGGGCTAGAAGGGCTGATGTGAGGTAAGATTAAAAAGAACTAAATATGTATGACTTATCCAAATAGACACTGTATTGCCACGAAATGGAAGCTGCTCACACACTGAGGAAAGGGGGAAAAGTTTTCAAGGAAATTTAAGCAAATGTTATCTGAAAGGTTCAGCAGAAAACTAACAACGAAAAGTTAAGGTGAAATACAGGTTCCCTAGTGGGTTAAGTAGAGAAAATAAGTATATCATTTTTGTTCTCTAGACCCATTTTCCAAAATGAAAAAAAAAACAAACTTTAATCTCCTAGTCCTTCAGTTTCTACATTTTTAAATCAGAAGTAATGAACCCTTTTTGGCAAACTTAAAGAGTTTTGGCTGGCAAGATTAATTCTAGCCATATTCATTAAAATATTATTTTAAAAAGAATTCAATGCTTAGCATCTAGTATAACAGGATAGTTTTTTTCAATAATTGAATAAAACTGATCTAAGAAATGTGCAATATACTTTATTTATTATTACTTATTTCTTTGATTATTACTTAATGAAATGTGAGTGAAAGTGTGAGTCATTCAGTGATTTCTGACTCTTTGCAACCCCCATGGGCTATATATAGCCAGCCAGCTCCTTTGTCCATGAAGTCCCCAGACAAGAATACTGGAGTGGGTAGCCATTCCCTTCTCCAAGAGGTCTTCCCGACCTAAGGGTTGCCCCTGGGTTTCCTGTATTGCAGGCAGATTCTTCACTATCTGAGTCACCAGGGAAGCCCTCCTAATAAAATTTATAGAGTTAGATATAGGTGTGCAATAAGGCAACTTGAATGTATTATGATTTCTGACATCAAACAGTTTACAGTCTCATGGATAAGTAAACATGTATTCAAGTGCACAAGCAAAATATAATAGTTACAGTAGAGGTTCAAAAAAGAGTAATTGAGATTCCAAAGAATCAAAAGGAGAATGTTTCAAGGATGCAAAGAAGCCGGTGTCATTTAAACTGAGCCTTGAAGGGTAGTAGGAGTTCAACAAGGAGAAACTGAGGGATTCAAGGGTAGAAGAGTCTATGAACGAAAGCTGAGGAAAAATACAAAACTCATGGTAAAAACCATGAGTGTCCTGGCGTGACTAAAACAAGAAACACGGAAAAGTATGGCATAATACAAATCTGAACAGGTGAGCTTCACTCATTGGAAAAAGACCATGGCTGGGACTCTAAAGGGAGTGGAGACCATATATAAACCAATGGTTTTCAAGCAGTTTTTAGGCTTTCATTAAATGAAATCTTTACCAGAAGTCTAATCTATGGAACAGATAAAATCTGTACTTCTCTACTTGAAGTAGGTTAGATGTCAAGACTCCTGTTCTCCTTTGTCCTTTGAAACATCCTTCCTCCCACTTCCAGAAGACCCCAAGGCCTCTCAAAAGGCCCAGAGAAACTGTGGTGCAGCTTGAAAAACACAGCTATTAGCAAAAGGAATAAATGAGGATTTTTTAACAAGGCAATGAAATGACCAATATAGACCTTTAACTGGGAAAAAGGAGAGGGTAGGTAAAATGAGGGGTAGAGACTGCATGAGTCTCAATCTAGGTGTTAACTAAGGAATAGAAAAGATGACTTCAATATTATAAGCTCACAGCAACTCTCAGTTCAGTTTAGTCGCTCAGTCATGTCCGACTCTTTGTGGTCCCATGGACTACAGCTCACCAGGCTTCCCTGTCCATCACCAACTCCCAGAGCCTGCTCAAACTCATGTCCATCGAGTCAGTGATGCCATCCAACCATCTCATCCTCTGCTGTCTCCTTCTCCTCCTACCTTCAATCTTTCCCAGCATTAGGATCTTTTCCAGTGAGTCAGTTCTTCGGATCAGGTGGCCAGACTATTGGAGTTTCAGCTTCAACATCAGTCCTTCCAAGGAATACTCAGGACCAATTTCCTTTGGGAATGATAATTGGATCTCCTTGCAGTGCAAGGGACTCTCAAGAGTCTTCTCCAACACCACAGTTCAAAAGCGTCAATTCTTTGGTGCTCAGTTTTCTTTATAGTCCAACTCTCACATCCATACATGACTGCTGGGAAAACCATAGCCTTGACTAGACGGACCTTTGTTGGCAAAGCAACGTCTCTGCTTTTTAATAGGCTGTCTAGGTTGGTCATGGTTTTTCTTCCAAGGGGCAAGTGTCTTTTAATTTCATGGCTGCAGTCACCATCTGCAGTGATTTTGGAGCCGAAGAAAATAAAGTCTAACACTGTTTCCACTGTTTCCCCATCTATTTGCCATGAAGTGATGGGACAAGATGTCATGGTCTTAGTGTTCTGAATGTTGAGTTTTAAGGCAACTTTTTCACTTTCCTCTTTCACTTTCATCAAGAGGCTGTTTAGTTCTTCTTCGCTTTCTGCCATAAGAGTGTCATCTACATATCTGAGGTCATTGATATTTCTCCCAGCAATCTTGATTCCAGCTTGTGCTTGGCATTTTGCATAATATAGTCTGCATATAAGTTAAATAAGCTATGTGACAATACACAAACTTGACGTACTCCTTTCCCGATTTGGAACCAGTCTGTTGTTCCAAAACAGTTCTAACTGTTGCTTTTTGACCTGCATACATATTTCTCAAGAGGCAGGTAAGGTGGTCTNCCGATTTGGAACCAGTCTGTTGTTCCATGTCCAGTTCTAACTGTTGCTTTTTGACCTGCATACATATTTCTCAAGAGGCAGGTAAGGTGGTCTGGTATTCCCATCTCTTGAAGAAATTTCTGGTTTGTTGTGATCCACACAGTCAAAGGCTTTCGTGTAGTGGATAAAGCAGAAGTACATGTTTTTCTGGAACTCTCTAACTTTTTCTATGATCCAACGGATGTTGGCAATTTGATCTCTGGTTCCTCTGGCTTTTCTAAATCCAACTTGAACATCTGGAAGTTCATGGCTCATGTACTGCTGAAGCCTGGCTTGGAGATTTTTGAGCTTTATTTTTCTAGTGTGTGAGATGAGTGCAATTGTGCAGTAGTTTGAACATTCTTTGACATTGTCTTTCTTTGGGATTGGAATGAAAACTGACCTTTTCCAGTCCTGTGACCACTGCTGAGTTTTCCAAATTTGCTGGCATACTGAGTGCAGCACTTTAATAGCAACTCTACTTGATTAAAAAAAAAAAATAGCTGTAAGAAGTAGAATAGATAGCAAATCAGATTTTCAGAATGGATAAGCGGGACCTTATAATGTCAGTAACTGAGAGTGTGTATTTTTATTTAATACATGATTTTGGTTTCAGTTTTGAATCTACCATAGTCTCCCTTAGTGTCTTTATTTTAGAGTGAGCCAAAATACAATAATAAACTCTACTGGTTTAGAAGTTATAGCTTTATACAATTTCTTTTTGTTGAATCTTAAATTACAAAATTCTGTCACCTGCACCAGAAGGGGAGGATGGATATAACATGGCATATCATTTTTATAAGTGTATTCATTCATTCCTTCAGTTGTTTGTTATGTTATCATTCACTGATTATTTTAAGGATATCACATACTATAGGAGACATAGGGGTAATTGACATTTTAATTATATTCGTATTTTGGATAGATTAGGAAACTGTAATCCTTTTAAGAGGCTCCTAAGATTAGGAAATTTAGGAGATTAGGAAACTCTTCTCCCAAACAATCTTTAAAAATAATACTTTCATGTTAATATTTTTATATAAATATAATATTACTTCCTTATGTTTTCTTTTCAGACCTTTTTCCTTTTTTATACTACTTTTATATGTAAAACAGTGCCATATATTCATGTGAGTCATGTCGTCCTGTTAGTCACTTTCAATCGTGTCTGATTCTTTCAACCCCCCTGGACTATAATCCACCAGCTCCTCTATCCATGGGATTTCCAGGCAAGAGTATTGGAGTGGGTATTCTATACCAAAATTCTAATCACAAATCAAGGCATTTGAATCATGTGTTATCAAATGTACATATATTGGATAATATTCCAAAGAATAGTTGAAATTCGTTTATATTTGTTTTAACGGGACTCTAGATTTATAATTTTGGTAATCTTTATCAAGTCAAAAGCTAAGTCTACTAATTCTATTTTGTATCAGAAAAGAAATACTCAAGTTTATTTTGTGCTAATATGAAATCTATAGTTATTTAAGAGAAATCTATGTCCTATAAAACCAATAATGTGATCAGGGTGTTCATTTCACGTATAAACTCAGTGCCATGATGTTGTCACTTATTTTGTATGACTAGGATAATTCACAACAATACTGAAAGCTAAAATAAGTTTTAAAAAGAATTAACTACTATCAATATATTCTAGACTAATTAGAGAGGAGTTAAAGATAAAGGTATTGGGTATATAACCTCTAATGTATGTAAATCCAGAGCTATACCTTTTACATCTTATCTCATTTTATCCTCAAAACCTACATGGAAAGTAAAGCTACCCATTTTATAAATAGAGAAGGTTTAACTTGCCCCAAAACACAAGTAATTAACAGAGAAAAGTTTATAAACCTCCAAGTCCAATTACCTTTCAATAAAAGTGCTCCCTACCAGTAAATAGTAAAGAATTCATTAATAAGCATTCAATATCATTGCCATTGGAGAAGGTTATAGGAATTAATACTTTATTGCAAAATATCACAATTTTCTTTCCTGTCATATCTCTGCAATTGTCATTTACTACCATAATAGTACAGTGATGTATTAATTTAACTTGATGTTTTCCTGTCCATTTTTCAAAGAGTTATCTCTGGGCAAATAGCCTCTTAGAAGAGAATCTTCCATTTTGAATTTCCTGTAGATGAGCATTTGGCAGAAACATTGATTATCTTAGTCATAATGCCTCAAAATTACTGTACAAACTAATCAATATCATCTCAAAAATATACAAACTATTTAACAGTATGAGAATACACATGTTCAAAGAATGTCAAATCCATTATAGATATCTGAGGGGTTGGTCTGTAAACCCTTTAGAAGTATTTATATAGAAATGCACATCAAACTAGAAGAAGTTGAGGATACACAGGTTCTTAGAGAAAGTATTTGGAAGACTGGTACATTGACATTTACTGCCTAGAAAGGAGTTAACTATTTTTGTTTTACCAAAGATATTTGTCTAGTTACAAGATACTTGTAACTAAAGTATCAAATAAAAGCAAAGCAAATAAAACAACAAAATAGAGATGTCCACAACTTACAGTTGTTCAATTTAAGATTTTTTGACTTGATGGTGATACAAAAGTCATATTATTTCACTAGAAACCATTCATCAAATTCTGATTGTCTTTTTTCAAGGCTAATGATAAGGAGTACAAACTCTTGTGATGCTGAGTATTAGCACGAGCTGCAGTTTCCATCAGCCATGTGATCACAAGTGTACACAACTAACACACTGAAAACTATCTGTGCCCATACATTCCTCTTCTTTTTCACTTAAGCAGAATATTCAATAAATTATATGAGATAGTCAGCATTTTATTATTAAAAAGGCTTTGGTTAGAGATTACTTTGCCCAACTGTAGGCTAATACAAGTGTTCTGAATATGTTTAAGATGGGCCAGGCTAAAATATGGTGTTCAATAAGTTAGGTGCATAAAATGTGTTTTCAACTTACAATATTCTTTTATTTATGAGTGTTTTGGGATACAATCCCATCCTAAGTTGAAGAACATGTGTAGGCTTTTCTCTGTAAAAATTCCCAGGAGTGCTTAAGTTCTGGCCTATGTGTAGATATTAGCTCTGTGATTTCTTACCAACATGTCCATGGAAAGTTATTTAGCCTCTCTCTCTGCATCTCAGTTTCTTCACTTATAAGTATTATTGTCTAATTCCTCAAGTCATTTAGAGTATTAAACTAAAAAATGGGTTAATCCGTGTAAGTATGTGGATGATGTGGGTGGAAATAGGAGAAATCAAGGACAGAGAGTAATGAATAGGATGACACAGAACTAGTTGGACAGGAGCAGGGCCAGGTCATGTGCTCTGGAGGCCATGATTAGAGTCCTAAAGTCTTAGCCTATAAACACAGAGGAAACCTTGAGTCACTTGAGGCAGGAAAGTAACATGATCCGATCTATCCTAGATGACTAACATTGAAGCTAAGCAAAGAGGTTATACTGATTGTTTTTTTTTTNCCTTGAGTCACTTGAGGCAGGAAAGTAACATGATCCAATCTATCCTAGATGACTAACATTGAAGCTAAGCAAAGAGGTTATACTGATTGTTTTTTTTTTCATTCTGGAAAATACCAGGGAGTTTGTTTAATCATTTGTCTTTTTGAAGTAGAATTTGAATCAGATTCTGGTAGAGACATTCTCTTCCATAACTCCTGAAATAGAAAGACTCATCATTGTGTAGTATAAGGAAAAGAGAATAATTAAGAAAAAAGACAATAATGTATATAAAGAAAAGACAAATTAGTGCAGAAGGCTAAGAGAAAAGGCAGTGTTAATTCAAGCCATTATATCTAGAAACATATGGAGTTTATGTGGTATTACTTTATAAAAATGATGCATCATTGTCAATGAGTAGGGAAATAAAGAAAGGACAAAATTCGAAAATGGAAAAATATATTGCTTATTAACACTTATGCATACAGGAATAATAAGTAATAGCCTCTTTACTATGTTTTAGCATGCTGAATCTAGCATTTGTGTATCCTGGATTAAAAATATGTAATTAATAAAAGTGTGAGGTAAATGTAATTTTTTTCATATTTTATATATCACTATC
>SJYQ01002196.1:1167784-1240573 GCA_006410935.1 Redunca redunca
AAGAAAATTCTGATGTGTTTATCATTTATATATGTTTATTTCTTTAAAAAATAGTATAGCAGAGTAGAGAATACAAGGTACTTAACTATAAGGTTAAAATAAGGACTGTGTCATGAAAGAAAAGAGAGAGTTATAACCTACAGTATCAGACTAAGGATAATTACTAGATTTGAGTATAAAATTTACCATTGATTTAAAAGGGTTGATTCATTCTTAAATGTGATCCTTGTCTTTGAGCCAAAAATTACTTCAGTGAGAATGGATCTTCAGTTTTATGATGGAAATAAATGAGAAAATACAAGTTAACTTGCAAAGAAAATAGTTTTATGATGCACATTTCAAGAACATATGTATTCTGTAGAGTAAGGCCCAGCTGTATTAATTATTTAAAGGTCCTTCCTTCTTTAAAACATTCATATCTGTGAATCTTCTGTTATTCAAAATGTAAAATAAAAATCATTAAAAACAACTCTCAACTGGGTATCTTGATGCAGATATATCTATTGTCTTAGATGTCTTTGCTAACAATATACAGAACAATGTATATTCTACAGCAATTTATTTGGATACACAGTAGACATCATTGTATAGGAGGTATAAAATCACATTTGGATTATACATTATAGTAGTATTTTTGCTCAGAGTCTTAATGTAAAATTCCTTGAACTAACATGTAATAACTGTATATACTTTATTTCCTTTTTCCTGTTTTGGGCTTCTTTTGGAATAATACTGAAGGAGCTATATTATTCTGCTCCTTTGCCTTTTCAAGAATAACAACAAAAATGTTTTTTGGCATTTACAGAACTAATGGTCAGTAAATCTGATGATGTTGACTCCTTCTTGATGTTGACTCTTTTTTCTTAATGAAATGGAAAAGAGATGTGTGTTACATACACACATACAAAGTTTTATTAATGTTTCATAAAATGGTTGCTACAATCAAAGGAACTGCTCTGAAAATTAAATTACTGGGCTGACTCTGAAAATCAGCATAATATGCTCTGTTTAATTCAGTCATGCTAAGATGTTAGATTCTCCTTCATTCTCTCAGCTTTCTCTCTCCTTCACCTGGGGGCATCTGCTGATGAGTCTCTTCTAGAGGTTGTTTAATGACTATTTTACAGGAACTGTCAGCCTTCTAAAGCCCAGTGGCGTTGGGCGTCACTGTATTACCAGCCTTTTTACACAATTTGCCTGACTGTAAATCGGAGGTTTAAAAGTACAAAAAAAGCTCCTATTTGGTTTAATGACTGACTGATGGAGGTTGATTAATCTTTCTATGCTCAGATGTTTTACTCACAAAGGTCATCTATTGTTTGTTTATACTCACTTTTCTAATTTTAGAAACACAAGAAATAAGAAGACCATTTGAGAAGAGCACATAGTTGCCTTAAGAAAATCTCGTTCATCTGTACTCTGGGATTTGGACTCAAATAGTAATTATACAGTAAGTGAAATGAACATAGTCTTTATATTAATCTAATGCAGCGCTGCAAAACCATGATACCTGCTCAATTTGGTTGGCAAGAGGGGTTATTTGTGACATTTGACAAAGCAGATCTTTTTGACTGTCTAAGAAAAAGTAATATTTCCCCTCCCACTCCTACCCCCTTTTAAAAATCCAAACAGGGATCTTTAGAGCAGTATCATCTTGTTTTACTTAGGATGTTACTTCTATTAATTTTTAAAATGGGAAATATATCCTTTTGTTCAAATTTGAGCAATTCAATATCATCTGGATATATAATGCAAATGCTTGCTTCTTGAATTTTATCATGAGAACTCAGAGCAACCATCAAATTATTTTTGTCAGTATTAATTTTTGGTCAAGGGATAGTTTCCTTAACTAAAGAGTAAACCAGTCAATCAAAGCTAATCAGCAAAGAGCATGGCCTAAGATCACAAAAAGGAGAACGCAGAAGGTAATGCTGAGGAAATACTCAACAAGTTTGTAAACGTATTTTTTAAAAGTTAAGACAACATAGCACAGTTGTTCTTCAGCCAGTCAAAATATGATCTAACCACTGGTTCCTCCAAACAAATGGAAGGGAGCAATGATTCCAGCATTTTTTCGTAAATGAAGGCTTCCCATTCCAAGAGACTACATGAGAATAAGATCCATGAGCAGGCAGGGCATACATAGTGAACAAGGATGGCTGTAAACCTTCCCCCTCCTTTCAAGAGTGGGAACAGTGTAAACACTGAAGAAAAATAGAATTTCTGCTATTACCAAGAAATTCAGGGTATTAAAAAGCCACAGAAGTAAACTTAAGACTTTCTATTTGCATCTCAAGTTTATGTCTTACTAACAAATGGCCACAGAACAACTATCAGTTCAGTTCAGTCATTCAGTCATGTCTGACTCTTTGCAACCCCATGGACTGCAGCACGCCAGGCCTCTCTGTCTATCACCAACTCCCGGAGTTAACTCAAACTCATGTCCATTGAGTCGGTGATGACATCCAGCCATCTCATTCTCTGTCGTTCCCTTCTCCTCCTGCCTTCAACCATTCCCGGCATCAGGGTCTTTTCCACTGAGTCAGTTCTTTGCATCAGGTGGCCAAAGTATTCGAATTTCAGCTTCAGTTCAGTATCAGTCCTTCCAATGAACATTCAGGACTGATTCCCTTTCGGATGGACCAGTTTGATCTCCTTGCAGTCCAAGGGACTCTCAAGAATCTTCTCCAACACCACAGTTCAAAAGCATCAGTTCTTTGGTGCTCAGCTTTCTTTATAGTCCAACTCTCACGTTCATATATGACTACTGGAAAAACCATACCTTTGACTAGATGGACATTAGTTGGCAAAGTCATGTCTCTGCTTTTTAATATGCTGTCTAGGTTGGCCATAACTTTTCTTCCACAAATCTAGCGTCTTTTAATTTTATGGCTGCAGTCACCATCCACAGTGATTTTGGAGCCCCCCAAAATAAAGTCTGTCACCGTTTACATGCTCAAATAATGGACAACGTTTTAGTAAGTTTCTCTTAACAGTCATTTCTACGGGCAAAGGTAGGAGGAGAAGGAATGGCTGGCCAGCGATCTCTAATAGCACTAGCAGAACAGAATGTAATGTAACTCAGAGGCATGGTTCAATCACTGCTCCCTCCCTGGGAAGTTCCAGAACTTCTTTTACTGCACAGCTCCTTCCTGGGCTTTCATTGCACTGAATTATATTTGTTTACATGGTGGTCTTCCTCTGGAGGTTTGTCCTCACAAGGGAAGGGCCTGTTTTATATTTATCTTGACAAATCTCAAACATCCCAATACCGAGGGCAAGGTTGGCCATGTGGGTGTGTGTGTTCTGTGTTATGCTCAGTTGTGTCCGACTCTTTGTGACCCTGTGGCCTGCAGCCTGCCAGGCTCTTCTGTCCATGGAATTTTCCAGGCAAGAGTACTGGAATGGGTAGCCGTTCCCTCTTCCAGTGGATCTTCCCAAACCCAAACCTGTGTCTCTTGCACTGGCAGGCAGATTCTTTACCACTAGCACAGCCTGAGTAGACCAGGTTGGACATAGGAATAAGTATTGCTCAGATTAGGTAACCAAGTTAGAGTATGTTTTATGTTCTATGTGTAAAGAACTTACTGAAGTGTTCTAAATTCCTCATTGGAATTTCAGACTGTCTCCTACTGCTAAGCATGAGGGAACAATGAGATTGGAAATGGTGATGGAGGCTTGAGTCTCAGTTTTGCCAGTTTGTGACTGCCAAGCAGACACTTCCATTTCCCCATGTCTTATCTGTAAAACTTAGGATTGGATATTTCACAGAGATTCTTGACAGCCACAATGACTGATTCTTACACCCCCTCTGTTTCATATGTAGCCAGCCATTTTCTTTTAGTCTACTTGCAACTCTGAGTTATTACTAACAGCTAACATTTACTAAGCATTTACTTGTGACAGTGATATTAGATTTGTGACATTAATAATGCCTCCTCTAATTCTCATGAGTCCCATGAATTAAGTTTTTACATAAAGTGAAATTAGTCAGAAAGACAACTTATCTGAGGGATCACATTAGCCACAAGTGGCATAGATGAGGCTCAAGCTTTGGTCTCTCAAAGATGATTTTCCTGCTTTTTTTATTGTGCTGCCTAACTCTATTTGTGGGTCATTCCTTCCTGATGGATAGTATTGTAATACTTTAAGAATAAGGATAGTATTGTAATATTTTAAATAGCACCCATGGCGGATTCATGTTGATGTATGGCAAAGCCAATACAATATTGTAATTAGCCTCCAATTAAAATAAATACATTTATATTAAAAAAATAGCATTCCTGGGAGAAACAGCAGGACCCTTATGTGCAAAGACCAATTTATTATGAATCAGGTACTCTGAGTTTTATTGTTATCAGAAGTGATGAGGTTCCTCTCATTCCCCATACCTTTTCTCATTCTCTGGTGGCCAACGTCATGCATTTTCAAAACAGCTGGCGGATGGACTCTGAGGCCATAAAATAGAGCTCAGCAAGCTGCTCACACAAGGACTGAACTTGTGACCTCAACATCATTTCTATCACACTCCAAGCAATTGAATTAAATAGCTAAAGACAAGTCTAACAAACACTGCATGAAATGAAACATAGCCTCAGAGATGTGGTCCTATTTATCATTCAGTCCATTTATATCTCAGTTAATATTGATAGTTTATTTTTGATTTGCACTTTGTAAAACAATGTACTAGGAACTGCAGAATAAATGTATAATTTGGACACAGGTCCTAGGAGAGGACAAGTCAACTGTCATGGGGGTACAAAGCCAGAACTCTCATCCAGATGTAAGGTAACAGAAACGGCTTTGTCGGGACCCTGATAATTTCTAACTCTGTCCCGGTGCCTTTCCACATCTATAGAATCCTTTAAGATCAAGAATAGCCCCCCCACCCCCACCCCAGTTATCACGCCAAAATAACCTTTTAGCAGCTCCTTGGCTCTCATAGCTTCTTGGATCCCTAGTCATTATAATGGCTCTGGCTTGACTTTGATCGTCTCTCTATTGTGATCTTGTCTTTATCTAAGCCCAGCAGATCCAGTGATTCCAGTGATTCCCAGTTTGTTCTTTCTTTAACCGGTTCCTTCATCCTGTGGGTGCTACCAGGACCTGGTCTTTGATCTTGCTTTGGCATCATAACTCTTTGTGTTTACTTCTACTACATTATACTGATGGCCCAGCTAGAGTTGTTGTCTGGGTTCCCTGAAGCCTTTGTTACATGCTGTTCTCTCCAGCTTCCAGAGCAGCCCAGAGATTTCCATTTTAATCCTTTTGGGATGCTACAGCACTGACTCCTTTGGAATAAGTGTTCTGGAATATACAGTATATCTTGAAGTGATGAAGCTAACATTTTATTTTAAATGGACTGAACCCAGGAACTGTGAGCTAAGGATTTAACCCAAGTTTAGCTTCACCAGATTTACAATGGACCTAGACTTTCAGTGAGTGGGTAAGGAACTAACTGAGGGAACATTGTCAGGAAATGACATCCTGTTCTTCGGCGGAATAGATGTTTGTGTGTTCCCGCAGATTCCTGATTCCCAATGTGATGGAGATGGAGGTAGGACGTTTGAGAAATAATTAGGTCATGAGGGTAAAGCCCTTTTGGAAATGTCTCCAAAGGCCTGTTTTGCCCTCTTTCCATCATATAAGGATACATAGAGAAGAAGGAAGTCTACAACATAGTAAAGGAATCTGACCAGAACCCAACCATGCTGGCTCCCTGAACTCAGAATTCCAGCCTCCAAAACTGTAAGCAATCAATTTTTATTGTTTATAAGCCATCCAGGCAATGGTCCTTTGTTCTAGCTGCCTGAATGGACTAAGACACTCATGAATCTTCAAGCTCTCCTCTACTGGCATTTTCTTTGAAGTCTCTCAAACTCTGAGAGATTCTGCAAAATGCAGCGTTAACCAAGCATATGGGACAATATGATGGCTTGTTTTATTACTTCTATTGTCTACAAATCTGTTGTTTCCTTCTAGGAATTCAGTCCATAAAATGAGAGGGTTTTTTTCTTAAACCATGAAAAGAAAAATTTTTAATCAATGGAGTTTAGAAAAACAAGAATGTTCTCTATTATTGTTTCAATTCAGTTCAGTTCAGTCGCTCAGTCGTGTCAGACTCTTTGCAACCCCATGAATCGCAGCACACCAGGCCTCCCTGTCCATCACCAACTCCCAGAGTTCACACAAACTCACGTCCATCAAGTCAGTGATGCCATCCAGCCATCTCATCCTCTGTCGTCCCCTTTTCCTCCTGCCCCCAATCCCTCCCAGCATCATGCAATAGCCTCACTGTCAATTCCAGCTCTTAAGTTAGTATCCCTAGCAAGCTACATATAATATTTAAAATTCACTTCAACTTCATTATCACTATATGTGCCCAAATTCTTAAAGTTATCTCAATCTTTATAATATACAACCTCAATGTTCTATCTTACTGTACATTATTTTTGAGATCCAATTTAGGCAGGCCATGCCCTTGAGTAAGTTTCCTAAGATTTCTATGAAATAACACTGACCAAAAAAAACAAAAAACAATTTATTAAGGATGAATTTCCTACTAGTAATAGCATCTAAAACAAAATGTATTTAAAACCAAATTTGCTAGAAGATTGTTTTCTATTGCTTTGACAATAGAATTTGGGGACCTTCTGAAGTCCTTTTCACCATTTTCTGCATAAAGTTTCCATGAGTTTAACAGATTGTCTCTTTAGATCTGTAATGATGACTGGAATAGGAAATTCAGACAGCAAAAGAGGTCGCTTCTTAGGCTTACTGCCAGATTTTGAAAACCACTATAACAAGTCATTTCTGCCAAGTAAGTGCAATCTGAATGCTGGCTAAAACATTTTTTAAAAATGGAAAGAAACCCATGCTGACTAATAGGCGCTAATGTGTGAATAATAATTAGCGCAATTAAGTGACTGGTGCTGTGCGGGTGAAATTTTCAGAATGCAAAACATTAATGTAGGGGTTTACATACACATAAACAAAGCTTTAAAATGGGCTAATGTGAGCTGTGATATGTGGAAACGTTATGGGTCAGGATAACAATTGTGGAATTTCCATTGAAGGTATGTTAATCTAAGATACAGAAATTCTATGAGTGTAAATTATTGTTATGACCTTATAAAATCTTCAGAAATTAAATCTATACCTATATCTATAGCTATAGCTATAACACTATATGTGCAAAACAGGTTTTGAAGTCTGATCAAGAGTATAGTGACACTAAATTAAAGTGCATGAAGTTAGAAAAAAATTCACATGTATGAAACCACAGTACCTAGATGACTACTAATGGAGCTATTTATTCTTCCTTACCTCCTGGCCACCCTCTCTCCAGTCCATCTATGCTTCCATTCTAAAATCTGTTTTATGTCTCCTATCTCTGTGTCTATCTCTTCCTCCACCTAGAATTTATCTGAATATATAGGACCAGTTTTTCAGTAAATAGTATAGAATTATAGCTGAGAACCACCATGGGCTTAGTTCATTTAACATAGAGAATAAATTATTATTCTCGTTTAGAAATACTGCTGTGTCAAGGTCAGGGTTGAGGTCATTTACAAGGCAATATAGAGGACAGCATATAATTTACTAGCCAGAATCACTCACAGCTGTTGGTGCATTGGGGGTGGGGGGGGAATGGGAATCTTTCTATCAGAAATCTATACTCATTTAGCATTCATAAACAAATGCTTTTGAGTATAAAAAAATTCAGTGTGGTGAGCTTAATTAAGAAGCATCAAATTGCCCACTTCTTTTGTTCACCTTTGAAAAATATATTTAGTAGTTGATGATTAGTGACCTGTGTGTTTATTCAACAGGAATAAGGAACTCTAAATCAACATGTTCTAATGTGCTGTTCTTTGCAAATGAAGATAACGCCATTGATTTGCAATCAACGGGCATGCATTTATTTATTCTTTCTTTTGGGGGGTTAAAGTATCGATGATGAGTATACTATAATCTCCAATTTCTTACCTTGTCTGATTTGTGACCAACCACTTTAATTTAACAAATAACTGCTCAGAACAAAGCAAGGAGCCCTTAATTGTGAAACTGAGTTTTGTTGTTGATGTTCCCTGTACAAAATGACCTGGAGACCTTTAAAATAGTTCACATACTCATAGGTTTCAGTGTTTCAGAATGTTTTGATTTGATGCTCTCATTTGCCACTACTACTTGCTTCATATTCTCTGTACATGCTCTGTACAGCCAAGAGTGTGCCTCTGAAAGAAGGAGCACAGAAAAGGGGGCTAGCAGTAAAGAGTTTAAAAAAATTAATCAGAAACCCTACAGGTAAAACTGATCTGGATCTACAAACATGGCAAGTAAGATGAACTCTGTAAACTCGACTCAAGCCCATCTTATCATTTCACTCAAATTTCAAAATATTATGAAGAGTCCCCTTGGTTGACAGATCCTGTTTCTCTGCTCTTTATCCCTAACCTGTGTTTTTTCGTCTGTTCCTAACCATAGACATTGTTTCAATAAATGTGGCTCTAAGCAAAAGAGATGTAAGGACAAACTAAATAGGGCCCCAAATTCCCTAGCAGGAAATACTGACAATGTCTAATGTATATGTAAAGAGTCACAAATACACATAAAAGGGATACTCAATCCATGCCACAGCTAGAAGCCAAGAGGGAATTAAGAAGTTGGAGTACTAGAAGAATCTCCTTAGGAAACTTTTGTTTGTTACCCCTGAATTTCAAAGCTCTCCTTCTCCACTGACCTTTCCCCTGTACTCTGTAAGCTCCAATTTCCCACTCACTAAAAGAAAGGAAAACCTTCTCTCAGCTCAGTGTTTCTCTCTAACAAGAACCCAGCTCTTCCCACTCTCTTAGTCAGCCAACTTTCTTCCATGTCTGGTTTACACTGTCTCCACTTTCAATTCACCCCTTCACTAAAGCTTTTCTAACTGATTGTCACTGTTGAACCCTCTTTCTTTTTAGAAACTTTATTTGCAGGAATTCCATGGCATAGCTCATTCCAGTTTCTCCTCTCATCTCTCTCTCGATGCCAGATCCTTTCTTCTCCTCCCTATTTAAAAACTGGTGTTCCTGGGTTCCTTCTGTGGTTGATTGCTATATACATTGTCCATAGTGATATGTGTGTGTTGGGAGTGTGGGTCAGGGGAGAGGGCAGGGTGGGGGGTGTCTCATCCATGCTCTTGGTTTTAACTGCAGCTTTTATACTTCATCTCTAGCCCTAGGGTCTTCTCTGAATTTCAGAATTGAGTATAAATATTATGAGAAATCTCTACTTGACTGTGCCAGGAATATTCCCACATTTTTGAAATGGTCCAAAATTTCTCTCATCCTCTCCTCTCTGTCTATCCTATTCATCTCAAAACTTATTGCTCCTTATGATGCATCTAACTCAGAACCCTAGGGGTCATTCTAAAATTCCCTTCTTTCTTTCTTCCCTTATAGACCCTCACCAAGTCCTCCTAAACATTTTTCAGCTCTATTCCGCCTTGGCCCAGTTAGTACCTTTAAACTTCCTAAGGTTTCTCTTGTTACACCGTAGGTAGGGTTTGAAGACATACATAACAGAAACCTAATGAAGCTTAAGCTTCTGGCCCCTCCTCTTCTAAGGCCCTGGGGTCTGACAGTGGGTGCTAATGATCATATTTTTTGCAAATGTACGTAAAATATTTTGACCACAATCAATTCAGTTCACTGTCTCTTTCCACACTGACTTCTTCTCCATAGCACTTTTCTTTAAGTTGAGTAGCCATGGAATGACTGTAAGCATTTTAAAGCTCCTTCTAAGAGGAGTGAATTGGGAATATATTGCTTTGGCTTTATGTGATAGATTTATGGGGTTAGCAATCACTTCTGTGAGGAGTTAAGTTATTGCTACCATCCAGGACTAAGAATGGCTTTCAGGAATATTCCTCATCCTCACAGTAGTCAAACACAGCAGCTGGTACAAGTTCAGGTCATGATGTGACCATGTCCTGCAGTTCCAGAAGCAGAAACGTGTACAGTAGAGGGCAAACTCGATTGGAAATGTATAAACACAGAATCTACTCTGTGTAAAATTTCTTCCAATCAGCAAACATGTAAAAGTATAAGTGGAAGGCTTATGTTTCATTGATCACTGGTCAAAATAGAAGTTATGTCATGTCAGGAATATGCTAAACGTACAGCGAATATAAGTCCAAAGTGGATTTTTCTTCTTTTTAATAGAAGTAACATAAGATGAAATTTATCAAATTCCTGTATTTTTAGGGCAAAATCTTATAGTAGTGAGTGCTATGTGAAAAGCCTCATATTTAGGGCATCCCACCATACTGAAATACTTCTTAATCTACCTGGCTCATCTTGTTCTGAAAAAAGTCCATCAATTCCAAAGGAAACGGCATGTAAAATGATCACTGGTGAAGAAACAGCCTAAAGAAATGAGTATTATAGTGATAAAACTCCTGCATATGTTAGTATAGTCTATGTAGTATAAAAAGTAATTTGATGGCATGGGGTGGGAGGTGGGAGGGGATTCATGTTTGGGAACGCTTGGTACACTTGTGGTGAATTCATGTCAATGTTTGGCAAAACCAATACAGTAATGTAAAGTAAACTAAAGTTAAAACAAAAATTTTAAAAGTAAAAAAAAAAAAAAAAGTAATTTGAGAGCACATTCAAGTCATTCTAGGTCCTTTCCATAAAGAGGACCCCAATCTTGCTAGGTTAATTGTCCCAATTTTACAGGTATGTAAACTGAAGCACATACAATTTATATAACCTTTTCAAGTAATAATGGTGAGAGTATAGATTCAGTCCACTTCTTTAAATTCTAAAATCCTAGTTATTTTACTATGCCATGATACTTCTATGTATAACAACTGGTTAAAAAAAGTTTTAATCTATAAAATAGTTTCTTCACCCAAGACCAAAAGTTAATACCATTTCATGACCAAATGATGCTATACTACAAGAAAAAACTTTGGTATCTTTAAAAATATTACTCTCACTTTAAAAGCTTTCTGTAAATTAAAAATAGTTGTAGATATTTTTAGTACCTACTGATATATACCATATGGTTTCTTAAGACTTTGCTAATGCAGATTTCAAGAATTATACTACTTAAATCATAGCAAATTTTATTAAGTGCCATAATGGAAATCATATTTTTAAATTTGTTTGTAAATCTTCAAAATTATCAATGTGTGAAGGCAATCTGTTCTTCACACTTTATACTTGAAAGTTGATATTAGCCCTTTGAAAGCAGCTAAAAGGACTGAGGTAATAATAAATGAGAAAATGAATCCCTAGAATAATAATTAAAATGGCACCCAACTGAAAGATCATGACAAAACATGCCATGACAGGTAGTGGAAATTAAAAACCAAAATTAATCAAAATATGAAATAAGCACCAATAATTAAAACCTCTTAAAATTAATGATAGTGACTCCTTTAATGATGAAAGAAGCCTTAAAGGTATGGATATGATACATTATAATACAACCTGATATTTCACAGCAGCCAACTCACGAATATTCACGTAGGAGGAACAGAAAAAATGTTTCTTACATCTTGAAAGCTGAATTCAAATAAAAACAAACTAATAAGCAAGTCTGATGACAGTTTTCTCTTCAGCATTATATATATTAAACTTTTTAATTTTATTTCTTATATTGATTACAGAAAAGCATTTTGGGAGAAAAAATCAAGAGATTATTTTACCTTAGATAGGAAAACCTTTTAAGCGGGAAGTATACCGAGGCAAGTAAAACGGTTCAGTAGTTTGACCTTTACAGTTGTTTTCATCTTTAGAAATATTTCACTAAAATATTTAACAAGAGTAAGACTTGAAAGCCTGAAGTTGATAATTGATCCTTAAACAAAGTGAATGTTTACTGTATATGGAATAGATATAGGTACCATTTTGAGTTGGAAGGGGACAATGATAAAAGTATCTGATAACCAAAAATGTAAGAATAAGGAAATAAGGTATGAAACTGAATAAAGGGAAAAAATAAACTGGAAAGGTGCTGTGGCTTTTTAAAATAAGTAAAGTTGATTTTAAACTATTACTTTATTTCAGTGTTGAGCTTTATTGGTAAAAAAAAAAAGAGAGAGAGAGAGAGAAAGAGAGAAAATCAATCTATGGGAGTATTTAAAGTTTTCAGGGGCTTCCCTGGTGGCTTAGAGGGTAAAGTGTCTGCCTGCAATGCAGGAGACCCAGGTTCAATCCCTGGGTCGGGAAGATCCCCTGGAGAAGGAAATGGCAACCCACTCCAGTATTCCTGCCTGGAGAATCCCATGGACAGAGGAGCCTGGTGGGCTACAGTCCATGGGGTCGCAAGGAGTCGGACATGACTGAGCGACTTCCCGTTCCGTTCCTGTTCTTAACCTTGTGAATTTATTTCCAAATCTTCAGGCATTCTAAAAACCAGATAGAGTCTTTGACTGATATAATATATGAGATCACATAGGAAGCACAAGTTCTTCAAAAGATGGAGAATATTCCCTAGGGTAAAATAAAACTTAAATAAAAGTCAAAAACTCTTTGAAGAAGTCACAATTAACATCAACAGTCACTCAGTGGAACCCTGGATGCTATGTTCATATATATGAAATTACCAATGGTTTGTGTAAAAAAATTCATTAAAGTGCATTTTCATCAACTCCAACCTCAAATGTAAAAATTTCTGCTTCCAACATTATAAGATTAAAATTCATTCTCACAGATCCCTATCTCTACATTCGTCATATCTCCAGGCAAGAATGAATTTTACAGAAAAAAAGTATATATTTTATTTTATTTATTTTTTTTATAATTTTTATTTTTACTTTAGTTTACTTTACATTACTGTATTGGTTTTGCCAAACATTGACATTAATTCACCATGAGTGTACATGCATTCCCAAACACGAATCCCCTCCCATCTCCCACCCCATACCATCCCTCTGGGTCCTCTCCTTGCACCAGTCCCAAGTATCCTGCATCCTGCATCAGACATTGACTGGCGATTCGTTTCTTACATGATAGTATACATGTTTCAATGCCATTCTCCCATCTCATCCCACCCTTTCCCTCCCCCAGAGTCCAACAGTTCACTCTATAGATCTGAGTCTCTTTTGTTGTCTCGCATACAGGGTCATCATCCCTATCTTTCTAAATTCCATATATATGCGTGTTCATCGCAGCACTGTTTATAATAGCCAGAACATGGAAACAACCTAGATGTCCATCAGCAGATGAATGGATAAGAAAGCTGTGGTACATATACACAATGGAGTATTACTCAGCCATTAAAAAGAATACATTTGAATCAGTTCTAAGGAGATGGATGGAGCTGGAACCGATTATACAGAGTGAAGTAAGCCAGAAAGAAAAACACCAATACAGTATAAAAAAAGTATATATTTTAGACAGAAGATGATTTTCCCCAGCTCTAGGAGGAATAGCATCAAAGGTACTCCATGGAGAAACCGGAAAGCAGGCATTACAGTAAGAAATTAACAGGTGACAAAAACTGGGAGGCAGTTATCCTTCTTCATTTAGAAAATACTTTTCAAAAAGAAATAAAATAGAAGATAAAAAGGAAGAAAGCTTTGTTCTTTATAGCAAGATGCCTGCTCTTAGTGTTGAATTATCACCAACTGTTCCAAAGCTGAGAAAGCACAGAAAGATAAATGATAGGTGCATTATATAGCATGGAAGTCAGAAATAAAGAATGGTAGAAAGAGACAAGAAACAGGAAGGCAGTTACACTGACACTGAATCAGGCATCTCTCAGGGCATTATAGTATTCTTGTTAAAGACACATGGGATCACAGAAAAACTGGATTAGAATGAGTAAAATTTTGACTTTGGCTACAGCTGTCACACACAAATAAAAGGCCTGGAAATGATTTAAAGTGCATTACATGTCCCATTTCTTCCAAAAATCTGACCTATCCATTTTCAGTGAAGAACTTTGCAAGCGTTTTATGAAAAAATAAATTAATTAGTGTCCTTTGTTCCCTTTAACTTACTCAAAAGTCTCAGGGCATTTTTTCTTTAACCAACAGTCTTTTCTAAGGGAAGAAATATTACAGATTATTTCAAAACAATTATATTACATTCTAGATTTGGTACTAAAACACTTTAATTGACACTCCCCTGCCTGATGGTGTGAGTGGTAAAGACCCTGCCTGCCAATGCAGGAGACCTAAATGACACGGGTTTGATCCCTGGTTCAGGAAGATCCCCTAGAGGAGGGCATGGCAACCCCCTCCAAGTATTCTTACCTGGAGAATCCCTTGGATTGAGGAGCCTGGTGGGCTACTGTCCATAGGGTGTCAGGGAGTGAAACATGAGTGAAAAGACTTTCGCATACACACCAGATCACTGTGTGTGCTCAACATATTATCATCCCACTTCTCTTATACAGACGGAGCATTCCTAGGCATCTTGCACTATCCTTTTGCTACCCATTTTTCTGTGTTATTCCCACTTTTCCTCTTCATGCTGCTGTCAGTTGATTAGAGTACAGAGTTCAAAGGTAGGCAAACAATGTTGGATATAGGGAGAGTCACTATGTGAGGCCTTTGATGCTATGTCCTTATTTATACATTTTTCAAGACCAATCATGAATGACCTACAGGCATTGCTGACTCATGGTTAGTTCTCAAGTCTTTTTGATCCATAATGCTCTTGCCAGTCATGCCCAGTTTTATATTTGTGAAGTCATTGTGAGTTTTCTTATATTTGAAAATATAATGTCACTTTCTGCCTACAACTTCTCCAGTTTTAATTTTGTTCTCCACCTGTGTTCACTGTGTTGATAATAGATCTCTGTTCTAAGTTATAATAAAACCAAATAAGTTCAGGTCCTTGGGACTCTCTTTGAAGGACCCTCTGGTTTAGTAATGAATTATTGGTCATTATCTAAATCCCTGCAAATTTGCAACATGTTTTCAATGTTTAGAAGTAATATGAGCAAAGAAAACATTTTTCTAATATGTAGATGGCTCTACCTAAGGCTCATCAAATAATAAATACAGATTTGTAACTGATTGTCTTAAAATCTATATTATCTTTCTCCATCTGATAGGATCTGTGTTTTATCAAAAAAAATATTAAATGTTACAAAAGAATTTCTCAGTACATGATTGCCAACATTATGGGTTAGTTACAAATTCACCCCAATGAGCTCTGACTTAGTTTTATAATAATATATCATTTAGAATTCCATTAAATTAGAGAGTAAAGTCTTAATCTTAGTAAATTCTTGAAAAATTAAATTGACTCTGTTGCTAGATTTGCTAGCACCAGAGTTCCCAGAATATCCTGCGAGCAAGTAGAACAAGATGCCTCTTAGAAACTTTAAGAAAACGGAAAGAATCTTTAGAAGGGAAAAAGTAGTTAATGAGAAAGCAATAGCTGACTATTCACAAGTGCAGTGAAGTGCCTCAAGATACAAAGCAAAATTACATATAGCTGTCTAATACTGACTTACTACCGAATGCGCTCTTGAGTTTTCACAGTTTTTCTCATGCGTTGTGACAAGATGACAACAAAACTAGTGCCTTAATTACAGGAAGATTGGAAGGTGTGTAACAGTCCCTCAAGATGACTGAAGAAATTTCACATGAAATACAAACCTCAACTAGCGTTTAAATATGCCAAGATAAAAATCTTAAAGTTACACAGAGACTATAATCATCATACTTTTACCAGTTCTGTGATACATTCTACAGTTTACATTTTGAACCAAAAGACTACTACCCTTTTTTAAAAGCAAAATATAAATATATTTTCTGAAGAGTTACAGCTCTCATTAGAAACCTTCTTTTCCCCACAAAATAATTTAGCATAAAAATCATGGATGCTGTAAAGTGATGGATTTCTAATAATGTATTATTTCACCTGGTGGCATTATTTTTGTTTATTTGTTAGGCCAGATTTCATACCTGAGAAAAGTTCTCCTCAAACCAATTCACAGCTTGCCATTGCCCTCAATATCTGGAGATGACATTCCTGACCCTGATGGCTCTCCAAATGTAAGAGTGGCGGAAGAAACCATTGTACAATAATGCTTCCCACATGTAAAGATGTCTTTTTAATTTTCAGGGTCTCTGAGACTTGTTGACTGCTCAGATATTTTATTTAAAAAGACCCAGACCCTTCTGACTGCAGCATGCCAAACTTCACTGTCTGCCCTGACAGTCCCCATCCCAGGCCAGGTAGTTGGATTTTGAGCAGCTAGGAAAACTTCATGTGTTTTCTATTTTATTTCCTTTTGCCTGCTTTTGCTTTTCTTCGGTCCACTGTACAGAAGCAGCTTAGAAACCTGACTGTCTTTCATTTTCCAGAAATCTACAGCCTGTGAAGGTTGTGCTATGATGACCTGGCAGAATGGCTGAGTTCCAGCCTAGCTTTGAATGATCCTCTCACCAGTAAGTGTAAGGTATTGCCCATTTCTGGGCCAGTGAGTTCAGGAGAAGGTTCTAATGAAGGCCTACCAGGACTGTGGAACTCTACACAGGGACTGTTCCTGTCCCCTGATCATTAAGTCATTGATTGTTCCTGGGCTTAAATGCATGTCAAAAGAAAGTGGATTATTAGTGTGGTGTGTATGTTCAAAAGCCAAAGGGTTTCATATCTAACTCCTCCATATTACTAATAAGGCATAGTATGCTTTACTGAGTGATCCAACAATAACGAAAATGACTGCTGTATTAGTGGTCTATTTAGATGAAGGTAATTAAATTTATATTGTTTATTTTTAATATATAAGACTGAGGTCCAAGCCAAAACTGATAAGTTGATATTCATGTATGTTTGTGTGTATGGATGCATGTTGTGATGTTCATATTTATAGCTAAAAAAATTTAAAAATGAATAATTCAACAAATTTAGGAGATTCTCCTAATGATTTTACTGACTACTTAAGGTAGAATCTAAGCACCCAGATCTTATAATGGATTATGTCGTTCAGCCCCTGTCATCAGATAGGAGAAAAATCTCTACCCCATTTTATACTAGGCAACCAAGTTCAAGGACTGTTACCTGAGAGTAAGAAGCTAGAGAAGGTAGATATGCAGCTTCATAAATCAACCCCCCACCACTCTATTCCAATACTCCGTGCAGTTTATCCTAACACTGGTGGACATGGAGAATTAGCAGAGATTTTAGAATTCAAAAAAGTTTAGAAGTAAAACTACCTCTTGTGCCCAAACTAATTTGATTATTTCATTATTTAGGTGATTTGTTTTGTTTTGTTTTTAAGATAATGTTTTAACCTGTTGGATAGTTTAAAAAAGAAAAAAAGAATGAAGAAAAGATACAAAAGAAAATGTCTCTAAACCTGTTATTGATGTCTCAAAGTGACTGTAAATAGCTGAGGAAATGCTGATAGTAATAATATGAATTCTACATTTACAGAGAGGAGAATAAGGGAAATTTAGGTCATTAAATTAATAATATAATTTTATTAAGACATTGCATTTCTGGAACATATTTTAGATATATTACTAGTTTATGGGCTTCCCAAGTGGCTCAAGTGGCAAAGAATCCACCTGTCAATGCAGGAGACATGGGTTCAGTCCCAATTCCTGGGTCAAGAAGATCCCCTGGAGAACAAAATGGCAACCCACTCCAATATTCTTGCTGGAAAATCCCACGGACAGAGGAGCCTCGTAGGCTACAGTCCATAGGGTCACAAAAGTGTTGGAACAACTTGGCGACTAAACAACATACTAGATTTACCATAAAGATATTTGTTTGAGTAAATAAAGTTTTCTCTCTCTCCAAAGTAATATTAATTTTCATTTTTAGCCAAAAACACTGTGATTGTCTGCGCTTCATTGTTTTTGAAAATTTTGCTTAATCTTTTCCTTTTATATACAACAAAAGTTTATTTCTCACTGTCCTGGAAGCTAAGAAGTCTAAGATGAAAGTGTCAGCAGACTGGTATCTGATGAGAGCCCATGTGTTGATTTTAGTAGGTTGTGTTTACAACGCATGTGCTTACATGTGTTTACATGGTGGAGACCTTGTTTAATATTTTTGATACAGGAACTGTAAAGTCTGATTTTAATTTGTTTATCTTATTACTTTCATTTTATTACATTATATTTTATTTCATTAACATAGATGACATCTATGCCATGTCTATAAACCCTATAGAAACAATGCAAAATTTATAGTCAGCGTGAGCTTCATTGTGGCTATATATACACATTTCACACTTTTCTGATAATAATTGGCCAAAAAACATATTGGCCAATTTTTTATTATATATGATTAGACTGTCATTTTTATATCAGCATGGCTGAAAGGAGTGCCATGAAAGGAGTCGACATCTCAGACTTACCAGAGAAGACCAAAAAGTAGTACAGGAGAGAGAGAAAGAGGGAGAGAGAGGAGAGAGAGAGAAGGGAGAGAGAGAGCCTGAGAGAGGGAGGAGGAGATGCTTCTGCTAGTCCTCCAGGAACCAGCATGCCCACCCTTCTCTCAGGACACAGGGCATCATCTACAGTGCATGCCAGACCCAGGTGCAGAGGCACTCTCTGTGTTAGGAGGGTATTAATTAAATATTAGAAATTTATAGGCATAAATTGCATATAAAGAGAATTTTAGTATTTTCTTCCCACACATTCCAATTTGGAGACTGCACTTTAGCACATCTTCACTTTTATTTCTCTTTTCTTGACTGATTCTAGTTTACTTGCATATTCTCTCTCGCTTCCATTAGATTGTGAACTCTGTGAGGACAGGATTCTTGATTACCTCATTAAGCACCTCATCCATGTGTCTTACAGCAGTACTTAGCACACATTTGGCGTTCAATGAATAATTGTTGAGGGACTGAAGGAACAGATGAGTGAATTTGTGAGTGTAGTTGTGAATGAGTTGCCCTGGGACTTCCCCCTCTCTCCTTCACCTGACTCCGTCCTTTGGACGTCATCACCATCTGCTCTTGCTGAGTTCTGTGGTTTCCCCTAGATTCTGCCACAGCTACCACTACCTCATCTCAACCAGGCATTGCCAGCACCCACTCCTCCATATTAGGAATTTAAAAGTCATCACTTCTGCTGTGTCTGCTCTCTCCCACTGGGCCTCATACCTATGATAAACTAGGGTCTTTAACGTGGTTAAATTGTTTCATTCGCCATGCAGAAATGGGTGAGCACTATCTAATAATACTAAATATAATAATAGTAGCCAAAAGGTACTGAGAATCCACAATGTACTAGTCACCAGGCTGAATTTCTATTTACATGCTGCTGCATGGACCACAACTAATATAGTAGTACACTATATCACCTATAATGTGATATACATCAGCATTATTCCCATTTGTGTGTTTGTTGTTTTAGTCGCTAAGTCGTTTCCGACTATTTGTTACCCTATGGACTATATAGCCCACCAGGCTCCTCTATCCATGGGATTTCCCAGGCAAGAATACTGGAGTGGGTTGCCATTTTCTTCTCCAATGTCCACTTTACATGAGGCTAAATGGCCGAAAGTCACACAGTTAACAGTTAACTAAGTGGAAACCTAGCCGATGTCCTTTGGTTTCAGTGTCTCTGTTCTCACCACAAGAGACAAGCAAGAGCACTGCCTGCATCTCAGTGGTTTATAGAGGTTCTGTTGAGTTTCAACCCTTAGTGGTACAGCACGTGTTTGCAGGTGATTTTCTCACCTCTAGTCTCAGGATCAAGGTTATCTATTACTTTCTTTCTTTGTGTGGTTCTTTCTCAGGAGAGGTGTTTTTGCTTTCAAATTTCTGTAAGCCTACACCGTCAGTAGGACTCCTGGAGGGTAGAACCTATGTCTTTGTTTTCTCTGTTCCTAGAGACTGTATCAAGCATTTCCCATTATAAAGACTCAGCAAGCGCTTCTTGAATTTATGAATTAATCGGATTGAATTCAAAGATAAGTTGTGTACACACAGGTAGCAAGATTAAGTAATGCAAAGAATACTGGTCAGAAAGATCTCTTCAATAGTTCAATGCCATTTAACCATTATCTTGAGCTAGTTACTTAACCTTTCTGATTCTCTTTATCACCTATAATCTCCTAGGATAGTTGTGAAGATCAAATGTCAAAATCTCAGTGCTTTTTAAGGAATCTGTTAAGTCTAAGCAGAAAAGAAAAGAATGCTGTGTAAAGCAAGAATGGCTGAAAGAATTGACCTTAGACAGGCTCAGCTTCCCTGCTAATTGGTTTATTTTCCTTTATGGCCAGTGATCTTGATACATAACTCCTTCTGTCTACCTATTCAGCTCCCCCAAGCATCTTGTCTCCTTCCTGTCTCTCACACCAAAAGACCAAGTTTTGATATTTTCACCTCATCTATCTTAAAATGGTCTCCTCCTCTCTGTTCCCTCTAGTTTAGCTTTATTCTAGGCTCCATCACCTCTCTCCTGGTCAATTGCAATAAACTCTTGGACTTCCTGCTTTTAACTGGGCTTTCAAAATCAAACCAACCAAAGAAAAACTTTCTCTCCTCAAATGTTACTAGTGGAGAACCTATGAATCTACTGGGTTTTCTGGGGGAGTACTGATTTTAAAAGTAATTTCTATATATTGGTAAAATGTCCTTGGAAAAATTTTTCTTTTCCAATTTTATTTTTGTCATAGAAAACAAATTCCTATGTTGGGCCTTTGCCCCAGTTTTTAATTCAGAAGATATGGCCACCGTATCCTGGAATTGCCTTGTGCCCAGGTAAAGGGAAAAAAGTCTCTTCCTCCCTCTTCTGTTTCAAAATGAGTTACCCCTAGCTCAGACCTCAGACTTCAGGCTAATATAGTAAGTAGTATAGCTAAGGAACATCATGCTTTCACTAGGCTTATGTGGACCAGCCTTAAAACCAAACAATGATTTACAACATCGATTCTCCTGGAAAGGGCATTTGGTCCCACATGACCATCTAACAAATGCGTTTTGGTAATACAACCCATTTGTAAGTTGGACACTGCCTTTACTACAAAGAAAATAGTAAATCAAGAGTTCTCGTCCCTAACTTCAGCATTGAAGGGGAGTACTGCATACTAGTTGTTTAACTGATGAGCAGAAAAGGAAACTTTACTTCAAGCAATGCTTTCAAATCATGTCCTCTGACTTTGTTTCAGCTGTCTGCCTAATAAAATTCTAGAAATCTTTTTCTTTCTTTCTACACTTTCTTTTCCTTTCCTTCACCAACACTCAGTAACATTTTATTATAGACCTGAGAATATTATTTGATTTTCAGTAGACTCTAGTGGTAATATAGCATTGCTCATTTCACGGCTTTATTTTCTTGAGATACAGAGCAAATGTGTAGTAAGTGATAGCTCTGTTCAAATGCTACTGTATAAAACAAGTGAGCAAGACTCATGGTCCTGTCTCATCATGGAATGATTTCAAGAACGGCACAAGTCAATACATCAAATGAAGGGATTTGTGTCTCCTGAAAAATTTCACCATAATTCCTCCAAAATATTTTAGAATTATTTATAATGTTTTATGGTAACACTTTCAAACTAGGAGCACTTTATCCTTAATTTTAATGAGAAAGGGAGGTTACTGTTTACATGATTCTGTACTGAGGTCATGAAATTTTATAAGATGTCTTTTGTTCTGTTGTTTGCTTTTTAGATTAATGAATCAGATTTTGCTGAGCAACTACTTGCAGTTTCTACCAGATGCTTCCCATGAGGAAAACATTGATGTTCTTCACTACTGCAAATACCAAAAATAGTATGGTTTTCTCTGGATGAGTAAAACTAGAGAATTCTCTCTCTGAGAGCATAAAGCAAACTGATTAAGTCAGAGCATTGTAATCCCTATGAGAAGTCCACATTCTTTACTTCTTAAACATTCCCAGCAAAAGTCTAGGAGATCTCATGGGAAGTCACACCATGATCCATCATCTTATCTAAGGTATTTGCAAGTCCTCAGCAGGTCAGCATAATTTACATTTCCTAAACATGTAAACACATATGAGACCCCTCATTACTGAGAATAACCTAGAATGTTCTCCATTTTTTAAAATAATGTCTCTTTTGTTAAACAGACTAAATACATTAGTGTGTATATACACATATATACATATTACATTTCAATCTGTCATAACAGAAACCTCTGATATAATCCATTTTTAAGGATTTATGTTTAAAACATGGTACCCATCCTACTATTTTAATAAACATTCTCAGTATTCAAAATGCATGAAACACATCACCCAGGTTCAATGATAAGAATTTATTTAATATTGCTGAAGGATCCATATAGCAGACAGATAAGATGTGAGCTTCTATGTAAGACTGAAAGTGAAAGTGAAGTCGCTCAGTCAAGTCGCTCAGTCGTGTCCCACTCTTAGAGACCCCATGGATTGCAGCCCACCAGGCTCCTCCATCCATGGGATTTTCCAGGCAAGAGTACTGGAGTGGGGTGCCATTGCCTTCTCCGTATTTAAGTATGTAAGCTATGTAAGCCTACCTGGCTTCAAATCACTGCTCTCCAACAGATGGGCTGTGAGCAATGAACGAGATACTGACCTCCTGGTGTTTCATCTGTAAAATGAGAATGAAAACTGTTCCTGCCCTACATGGTGGTTGGGATGATCAATAGACTTGGAAGAGTTCAGGACCTTGCATGTGGAATACACCTGATAACATCATGCATTTTAGGGTCTTTAGCCTTATATTTGATACTTTTTCCAAAAATAAAACAAAATGTAAAATATTAACATATCTTTATCTGTAGTTGAAGAAGTTACAGTTTTAGCTCTTGACTCTAAACGGAACAGGAAATTCTGCATTCTGCTTTTCACTTACAACAGTTCAATTTTAATTAAACAAGTGTTACTTAAAGTATACAAACTTTCCTACTCAATTTTAATTAAACAAGTGTTACTTAAAGTATACAAACTTTCATCTTCGCTAACTATCAATATATCCACAGTTTTGTTTCCACTATCGGTGGACAAAGGAGCCTGGTGGGCTACAGTCCATGGTGTTGCAAAAGAGTCTGGCACGACTGTGCGACTAAACAACATTCACAAGCAAATAAAAATAGGAACGTATATCAAAGGGCAAATAGAAAAAAATAAAATTCTTAGTATAGTTCACCTTCTCTGCAAATTGAAACTATTTAATAATATTTTGTAAAATTAATTTGAATCCTTGAGTTGTGCCTTATATAGGAGATCATAAATCTCATTGAAAATTGTGAAAACACACATTTTTCCAAACTCATGATTTGTGTCTATCTGTTCTTTTTAGGAACAAATGGTCTAGCCACCACTCCTAAGGTTGGCTGTCCTCAAACTAACTCACGGATGCTGTCTCACATTTCTGAGTTTAGCAATCTGGAGACATATGGGGAACGTGTGAGCTGGTCAGCAATCAGCAGAGCTTGATTCAGTTGCAGAATATCAATTAAGGGAGAAAATAGGCTAATGTTCCTTCCACTGGAGAAATGACTGTAATATTATGTCTCCCTAAACCTACCTAGTGACAGCTGACTTGTGCCCATAAACTAGTGCACAGACCCGTGAGTCCATCTACTTTGATCAGCTTTACTTTCATTAACGTGCCCAAGCTGTGATTTTGCCAGAATTTTCCTCACCGATGTTTGTATTCGGAGTGGCCCTAATATGCACAGTGATATTGACACACTCTGTAACACAATCTTGAAAACACCATATACAGTTTATGAAAAGCAGTGTGGTTGGCCCGTTAAGATGATCCTGCTGTTCAGTGACTTTGAGTGCTGAGCATTGCTCGTTCGTGACAGCAAAAGACACCTGCCCTCTCAAATGCCTGGAATTTGTGTAAAACGATAGAAGGAGATGGAAGAAAGAGAGAGAGAGAAAGAGAGTGTGCACACAGAGAGCTTATCCCTGTTTACATTTTCATCCTGTGTCTACTGGATTGATCCCCGACTTCATGTCAGCTCACCAGGCTGACAGCAATTCTAGCAGAGAGACACAGGGTAAGAGGGACTTTGATTCATCCCCTCCCCCTGAGTCCCTGCTTGTCATTGTCTGCTCCTGAGTAAGCAGAGTGAACATGGTCCGAGAGGTCCAAGGCTGCTGGAGCTGTGTTTTCCAATCTCAGGGGCAGCCACCTTCTCATCAACGAATCCATGCAAGCGTTCTCTGCATTATGCCGCTTTTCACTCACAAGTTTTATTTTTCACTAGAGAAGCACTTAGCCCAAATAAGACAATTCACTGTCGAACTGTGTGTGTGTGTGTGTGTGTGTGTGTAGATAGATTGAGTGAAAGGTGAAAGATTGAGAAGTTTTTGTTTTTTTTTTTCGCTTTCATCCCTATTTTTAAATGTGATTCCCCCCTTCTCCTTATTCTTCCAAAACTGCTCTGTGATGTGATCACAAATACTCATGTGCATAAATTCCCATTATCATAATAGGAGCATTGCAGTGAGGCTTCTTCTGAAAATAAATTACTCTGTAGAATATATTAGGAGGACTAAACCCAAACAAGCTAAATTGTCTTCCAACCTGTAAGTTAAGCATTTGAAGATACAAAACCAATTGCAGTTTTCACTTTACATGTATTTGTTTTCTTTTTTATTTGCAGCTTATCTGGTTCATCTACTTTATCCTTAAAAAAAAAGAAGACATTTCAATTATTAAATTTTTTATTTTCTTTCAGTAGTCTTAATCATTCTGTTAGCTGCCCCTCTCTTTTCAACTCATTGTAGTCCATGTCAATATCCATGGGTGACTTCAAACACATGAATATGTATGTTCTCAAAGGGAGGAGATGTGCCCACCAGGGCAGCGGGCAGTCTAAAGGCAGAGAACAGGCTCAAAGTGTACGCTCTTGTTCTGATATTGCATCACCTTGAGTTGGTCACCAATTTGGTTTTTCTCTCTCCTCATTACTAAAACAGGAACAAACCAACTCTCCTACCAACTCACCATCTTCAGGATGGTATAGTTACACAAATTATATAAACTATAGGGAAGAACTTGAAACTTTAAGAGAAACATCATTGAATCCAAGGTGATTCAAATTAAAGATTCTCAACTTAAAATTTCTGGTACATATTTGTTAGAAAATTTTGGATATGTTTGTAGGTTAGTTTAAAATTTTGAACTGCTGTGGAAGTGACTGCATTTGACCTGTATTCAAAAGAGTTAGGGTTTCAATGCATGCATTACAAAGGGTTTTACCCTTAGGGGGATGAAGGTTGCTGAGAATATTAAAATCACCTTTAAAATGATCCAGAGGTGTCTCTGCCTCTCCTGCTCCCAACAGTAGCCATCCACTGTCATTGATTCAAGGGTAGACATTGGGCTAAATAAGAATTAATTTGATGACATATGGATTAATTTTAAAATATATAAAATCTTTCTTGATATATTTTAAAAACAGAGCTCTGAGGGATTTTCTTTTAAATTCAATGTGAGCTCAAGTTTGTGAGTCAAATGGATACATTAAAATATCTTTAAGTTAAGGTTGAAATTTGTTTAAGATTATGCTTGTCATGAAAGACATAAACCAGCCTCCCTGCTTTGTGAATATATCAGACAAATACCGTTCATGATCTTATGCATTTTATCTTCTACAGGGCGAGCTCCACTCTGCCTTTTTACTGGTTTATAAGAGAGATCCACACAGATAAGAGGTGATATTTGGCCAAGTAAAGAGGTTCATAAGAATTTTATTCATTTTCCAGATGCCTGTGTACCTTTTTATATGTCTTCTTTTCTACTTTTGTCTATCAAGAATGGTAATTTTTTACATCAATTTCAGCATGCATATCACTTGTGCCATTTTCATGTCTTGGCTGGCGGCAAAGTGCATGTATACTGGACTTTTCAATGATATACAGGAAAAAAGCAAACTCCCTCAAGCCAAGCGGAAAAGGATTTAAAACTCAGTGTGCATCCCCGTTAGGGGCAAGGGAGCCTATTGTAGAAACAAAGGGTGAAGAGAAAATTCTATCCTTGGAAGCTTCACAATGACACAACCACAGCTTTTCATGTAATAGCTCAAATGTTCCCACTATAGCCATTAACAATGTAATGAAACAAATCACTTGCTATCCATCACAATTATGATTGATGGAATCCAACTGGCCTAACTTTGGAGAAAAAAAATCACATTTCAAAGTGGATTCATTTTAGAAAATAGCGAAGTATAGGGGGGAGAGATGACACTTATTTCTCATAAACAATATCGGCAGGCATTTGATCTATCTAAACCAATAGATTACTGTCTTGATATATCTTTCCCCTGCAATTTTCCCTTTTTATTTTATTAGGCCTGATGGAAGACTTCTGGCTGCTTGTGTAAACAAGAGTACTAGTTTAGGACTACACAGAAAGTAACATTGAGATAAATATGGCAAAACTGTGTTAGAATTGCTTGTGTTTTTATTCTACAGATAACTACTTTTGCTTTTGGGGGGTTTCATTTGGGATTTCTCTATTCCTCTAAAATTCCTAGAAGTTTCCAGGAATTTTAATTGGGGTAAATGTTACTATATTTTTAAGGTGATAATAAGAAAGACCTATACTGAGAATAGATAATGTATTATATAAGGTATGTGGCCAGTGGCTTTATGATATACTTCAGAAGTCAGTTCTGTTTTAAGTTATGGCTATAAGTTTAAATATCTTCTCTTGAGAGGAAAAAAGGATAATGCAGAGGGTGCTGAATTTAAACTGATCACATGACAAAGTATAATCATTATCATAGATAACACCTGTTATGTACCAAATAAGTATGCATGTATGATCTGAATTCATTCTGCATTTCTGTGGTCTTAGTAAGAGCTCATTGTTTTAACCTCATTTTATAGACAGGGAAACTGAGGTTTACAAAGGCTAAGCAGATTTGTCAAGAGCAACGAGCTAGTCATTGGACTGGAAATTGAGTATTTGAATGTCTTCCTCTGAGTCTATGTTCTGCCCATTGACCCAAGTACCTCAAGTTTGATAATTCTTTCAGACTTACACATATACATGCACATCACTAGGCACATAACATTCTCTCTGTAGCAGTGGTGCTTATCAACAACACAAAGCTTAAAATTACTGTCACAGTGTAGAGCAAAGGGCCAGGGTATCCATCAGTACAGCTCATAATGGTCACTGTAGTCCCTTAGGCAGTACCTATGTATAACACGATTGGTCAAGCAGGTAAAATTGTATTTATATTATTATTGAAATGAAGATATGAAAACATAAACTGAAAAAAAAAACCCCACAAACCTTGCTGTAAAGTGCAGCCCCTGAGAATATGATCTACAACCCTACCTGGAGACAATGTGCTTCCATCACACTGACGCAGAAAAGACTCAGGCCTCAGTGCTCCGGCTGCCTTTTGGAAATGGGGAGGTGAAAATGCTGATGCTTCTAAACAGAGGCATGCTATTTTCCTAAGAGGCATGCTATTTTCCTAAGAGGCATGCATTATGTAAAAACATTTCATCACTGACTCCTGAGTTCAAAAGCTGCTATCACAACTTTGGGGAAAGTAGGTTTCTATCTAAAGGGATATGAGTGACCACAAAACTCCAAGGCTTTAGGTATTTCACTCTCTGTTTATCTCTTTTAGCTAGCAGGACATTCTGAGAAAGGCAAGAATTTTAGAAGATGACTAGTAAGGCAATGGCACCGCACTCCAGTACTCTTGCCTAGCAAATCCCATGGACAGAGGAGCCTGGTAGGCTGCAGTCCATGGGGTTGCTAGGAGTCGGACACGACTGAATGACTTCACTTTCACTTTCCACTTTCATGCATTGGAGAAGGAAATGGCAACCCACTCCAGTGTTCTTGCCTGGAGAATCCCAGGGACAGGGGAGCCTGGTGGGCTGCCATCTCTGGGGTCACACAGAGTCGGACACGACTGAAATGACTTAGCAGCAGCAGTAGCAGCAGTAAAGAAAGAACAATAAAAAATAAATGCTTGAGATGCATAAATTTAGATTTCATTTCTGGGCAGTGAAAAGCAGGCAGTAGGAAAGGGATACAGTAGTATCTTACAGAGTTGGATCAAAGAGATTATTTTGAAGTAACACCTCAGTCTGATTGGAAAAGTGAGATGAAACAAGGCATGGAGGACTCTCAGAGGACAGTAAGTGTGGCTTTCCTAAAAAAGTGAGTGCTTTGCTCAATGTGGGTCCTAATACATATTAATAAAGGGGATGAAGAAAGCAGTTTCAAGGACTCAAATTAAGAAATGACTAAGCTCCAAATAATGATTTGGTGCTAGAAATGGCTGATACTTAGAACATTTGGGGTACTCCAAAAATAATGATTAAGTAATAACCCGAAGGATAGAGTTAATTAGCCTCCTCTCAGGAGAAATCATGTTTTAGAAGTGTTTAAAGAAACTTTTATGCTGGAAAGGTAAGAACTTCAAGAACTTAAAAGAATAATGACTTCCCCACTAAAAGGTGGGGAAGGGTGAATTTGCTTTCTTAGCAAATTCCTTTAGTAAAGCCAGGAGATCATTAGAGCAATAAAGCTAAGGGTGGACACAGATGAGGTTCTATGTCCTAACCTGTGAGTGAGGAAAGATCTGCCTCCAATAAAAATAAAAATAAATAAATAAAAGAAAGGTCCATCTTATTGCTTAATCATATAAGCAAGAAAAAAGAATTATTCTTCCTTCAAAGAGCAAACTACTGGTGAAAAACTTTATGATGCTTACTTCTATATGTTCACCTGACTGGACTAAGGGATGTCCAGATAGCTGGCAAAACATTATTTCTGGATACATCTGTGAGGGTGTTTCCAAAAGATATCAGCATTTGAATTTGTAAACTGAGTAGAAGGTCACCCTCACCAATGTCTGCAGGTATTATTCAATCTGTTGAGTGCCAGAACAAAGAGAACAAAAAGGTGGGAAAGGGTGAATTTGCTTTCTTAGCTTGAGCTGGGACACCATCTTCTCTTGCCCTTGGACACCTTAGCTCCTGGTGCTTGAGTTTTCAGACTTAGACCAGAATTACAGCATCAATTTCCTTGATTCTCAGTCCTCTGGACTCAGACCAAATTACACCATTAGCTTTCTTTGGCCTCTACCTTGCACATAGCAGGTCGTGGGACTTCTTGACTTCTATAATCTTGTGAAACAATTTCTATAATAAATCTCCTCTCATGTATATCTACATATATCATATTGGCTGTTTCTTTGGAGAACCCTAAGTAATACTGACTCTAAGCAGTATTTCACATCATTCTGGTATTGTCCTTCTAGCACATTTTGTTTTCTAATTCAAGTCTAACTATAAAGGCTAGAAAAGTTTTACCAAGTTGAAGATAGAAATGACAGACTATACAATAACTTGAAAATGAAAGAGACAAACAAACATCAGAAACAAACAAACAAACAAACAAAAAATTTTTCCATAGTACATTTGAGGACTAAAGAGTTACAAAGCTCCTTCTGAAAATGGAACATGAAAGTTGAGCCAATTATTGTCACTAATTCTCCAATAACTCAGTTCAGGTGGACAGATATAGAACAAGAAGGCAAAACAAAGGACAAAATAAAAACAAAACAGGGCTTGGTATTCATGCTAGATCACTGAAGTATTTCAAATTTTCTGAGCTCCCCAAATTGAGTTGGCAACTGCCTATTTTGTGTTCAAATCTGTGTTTTCAGTCTACTTTTATTATAGTACATTTTTCACATTGGTTTGTTTATGTTTTATGTCTGCCCATTATACAGTGAATTTTTTGAGGGCACTAACCATATCTTATTCATGTTTAATCTATCCTGGGAAATAGTTGACTCAATAATTGTTTGTTGAAATTAATTGAATGAAATTAAAATGATAGCACAGGTTTAAAATATTAACTAATCCCAACTGGTTGCTCCATGTTACCCATAGGACTTAATTATAATTTTTCTATAGCCTTGCTGCTCAGAGTGATCCACAGAACCAACAGCAATGGCATCACCTAGGAGCTCATTAGAAACAGAGACTCAATTCTCAAGCCCTACCCCAGACTGACTGAATCAGAATCTGCATTTTAACAAGTTCCCCAGGTGATTCATCTGCACATTTGAAGTTTGAGAAGCATTGATTCATCTATATTAGGTCAGTGTTCATGTATTCATTTTTCAATAAGCATTTATTGTGCATCTACTATGTTCAGAGAATGGTTCAAGGCACTGTGGATAAAATGAAAACAGTATGTACAGATCTTATAAAACTTGTATTTCTAGCAGGAAAGACAGTAAAAACTCTTTTGCGGTGAATTATTTAATTACAATATAAAGATTGCTCTGTTAGAGAGGTGTATGAGCTATGAGAGATCTGGGTAAAGAGGGAAGTTTTCCTGAGAAATTGATGTTTGAACTCAGCTCTTAAGAATGAGTACCAGTTAGCTAGGGAAAATCTCAGTTGTACAGAAGGAGGGCTCCTAGTAGAGGGGACAGCAAATGTGAAGACCATAGGACAAAAAGATGTGTGGCATTTTGGAAGAACTTAAAATAGCCAATGGGATTGTAGTTCAGAGAGTGAGGCAGACAATGGAAATAGATGAGACATGGCTGGGATACATCATTCAATATCTTAAAGATAACGCTGAAGAATTACTTTTGATCCTAAGAGTGTTGAAAAGGGTTTTGAAAAATGTTAAGCAGGGTGTTAATAATGATAAATATACATTAAAAAAAAAAAACAAAACTCCAGCTGCAGTATAGAAAAGAGAAGAAACACAAGGATGAATGCAAGGAGGTTAACCTGGTTATCTATTGCTCCCTAACAAACTACTTCCAAAACTTAGTGATTTAAAGAAATTGTTTTCTTTTTTGTGTAGTATGTGGGTCAGGAATTTGGGGATGATTTAGCTGAGTAGTTCTCTGATTCATGCAGTGTCAGTTGTGTCAGTTTAGGCATCTGGGGCTGGAAGATCTACCTCTAAAATCAAATGTCTGCCGCCTGGGTTCTTTCTTTCTTCCTCTCTCTTCCTTCCTTCCTGACTCTTTCCCTCCAAGCATCTTATCCTGCAATGCCTCTGAACATGGTTGGCTTTCTAGTAGCATGGTATTCTCAAGGTTCCAAAAGTGAATACTACAAAAACAAGGAGTCAAATCTGCTATGCTACTTTTTTAAGGCCTAAGTCTGGAAATTGGCACAGCATGAATTAAAGCAGTTAGAAAATCCAGCCCAGATTCACTGGGAGGAGATTTAGAACACATTTCCTATCCACCCAACCCCCACAATAAAATGTGAAAATAATTTCAAGCCATCCTTAATCTACTATAGACAGGAAGTTGACAGTTATGAAAATAACATGTTTTGTCATCCCATCAAAGTCTATTTTCCAATTTGGAGGAAAGTCTCATTATTTGAATCTAAAATCAAATGAATCAGACATATCCATCTTCAGATACCTGGGACATGGACATATTTCCTAGTCTTCAGTTCAGTTGAGTCGCTCAGTGTGTCTGACTCTTTGCAACGCTATGAACCACAGCATGCTAGGCCTCCCTGTCTATCACCAACTCCTGGGGTTTACCCAAACTCATGTCCATTGAGTCAATGATGCCATCCAACTATCTCATCCTCTGTCATCCGCTTCTCCTCCCGCCCTCGATCTTTCCCAGCATCAGGGTCTTTTCAAATGAGTCAGCTCTTCGCATCAGGGGACCACTTTCAGCTTCAACATCAGTCCTTCCAATGAACACCATCTCCCTTAGGATGGACAGGTTGGATCTCCTTGCAGTCCAAGGGACTCTCAAGAGTCTTCTCCAACACCACAGTTCAAAAGCATCAATTCTTCTGTGCTCAGCTTTCATTACAGTCCAACTCTCACATCCATACATGACCACTGGAAAAACCATTGCCTTGACTAGACAGACCTTTGTTGGCAAAGTAATGTCTGTGCTTTTCAATATGCTGTCTAGGTTGGTCATAACTTTTCCTCCAAAGAGTGTCTTTTAATTTCATGGCTGCAATCACCATCTGCAGTGATTTTGGAGTCCCCCCCCGCCCCAAATAAAGTCAGACACTGTTTCCACTGTTTCCCCATGTATTTGCCATGAAGTGATGGGACCGGATGCCATAATCTTTGTTTTCTGAATGTTGAGGTTTAAGCCAACTTTTTCACTCTCCTCTTTCACTTTCATCAAGGGGCTCTTTAGTTCTTCCTCCCTTTCTGCCATAAGGGTGGTGTCATCTGCATATCTGAGGTTATTGATATTTCTCCCGGCAGTCCTGATTCCAGCTTGTGCTTCATCTAGCCCAGCGTTTCTCATGATGCACTCTGCATATAAGTTAAATAAGCAAGGTGAAAATATACAGCCTTGACATACTCCTTTTCCTATTTGGAAAGTCTGTTGTTCCATGTCCTGTTCTAACTGTTTCTTCCTGACCTGCATATAGGTTTCTCAAGAGGCAGGTCAGGTGGTCTGGTATTCCCATCTCTTGAAGAATTTTCCACAGTTTATTGTGAGCCACACAGTCAAAGGCTTTGGCATAGTCAATAAACAGAAATAGATGTTTTTCTGGAACTCTCTTGTTTTTTCGATGATCCAGCAGATGTTGGCAATTTGATCTCTGGTTCCTCTGCCTTTTCTAAAACCAGCCAATCAAATATTCCCAAACAGATATGTGCCTTTGAAGGAAAAGACCCTGGCTTTGATTTCTGTAGTTTTATGTTCCATTGGTTCTGTTGATATGCTAAAACCACTTCCCCAGCATTCAGTTATCAGTTACCTACTCTATATTAGGGTTACATTAATTTTCTAAGTAGTTCACCCAGAGTTGGTTTCTGTTGCCTGAAATACAGAGTTCTGAAAATTAGAGTAATTCAAGTAAGAGTTCATGGTAATTTCTACTCAGTGGTGGCAGCAGAAAGAGAAAGAACAGAATTAAACAATGTCATGTAGATAAAACATATAGTTTCAGAAGAAATATGAGATGAGGGAAAAGACTGCCAATTTTTATGGCTGACAATACTATTCACTGAGATGTGAAACACTGGAAGAGGGTTATGCTGTAGATATTCCCTCATGTTTTAAGTTTCGAATATGCTGATTTTGAAATACCTCTGAGAGATTTGCTTCCCAGTTGGCATTAATGGTAAACAACCCACCTGCCAATGCAGGAGACACAAGAGACACAGGTTTGAGCCCTGGGTTGGGAAGATTGCCCTGGAGGAGACATGGCAACGCACTCCAGTGTTCTAGAGAATCCCATAGACAGAGGAGCCTGTCTAGTTACAGTCTATAGAGTCATAAATAGTTGGACATGGTTGAAGCAATTTAGCATGCACGCTGAGAGATTCAAATTGAGATAATATATAGACAATTTTATATATCATTAATAGTTCTCATATGATGTCTGGACTAGAAATAAAATATGGTAATAATTACTTTATAGATGTTAAAAAAAGTGTATGAATGAATGACTCTGTAATGAAGAGAAACAGCTTCTTCCTCTCTATCTTTTTCAGTAGCCTTTTATTCAAACAGAGGGTTTACTTATATAGAATTGTCTTTTTGAGGTTCTCTCCAGAAAGAGTATGCATTGTTTCTTTAATGGGGTCCATTATGAGAGACCTTATGGCCAAATTCAGATTTAAACTGAAAAAAGTAGGGAAAACCACTAGATCATTCCGGTATGACCTAAATCAAATCCCTTTAAATTATAGACTGGAAGTGACAAATAGATTCAAGGGATTAGCTCTGATAGAGTGCCTGAAGAACTATGGACAGAGGTTCGTGACATCATACAAGACGCAGGGATCAAGACCATCCCCAAGAAAAAGAAATGCAAAAAGGCAAAATGGTTGTCTGAGGAGGCCTTACAAAGCTGAGAAAAGAAGAGAAGCAAAAGGCAAAGGAGAAAAGGAAAGATACAAGCATCTGAATGCAGAGTTCCAAAGAATAGCAAGGAGAGATAAGAAAGCCTTCCTCAGCGATCAATGCAAAGAAATAGAGGAAAACAATAGAATGGGAAAGGATAGAGATCTCTTCAAGAAAATTAGAGATACCAAGGGAACATTTCATGCAAAAATGGGCATAATAAAGGACAGAAATGGTATGGACCTAACAAAAGCAGAAGATATTAAGAAGAGGTGGCAAGAATACACAGAAGAACTACACACAAAAAAAATCTCCATGACCCAGATAACCACAATGCTGTGATCACTAGACTAGAGCCAGACATCCTAGAATGCAAAGTCAAGTGGGCCTGAGGAAGCATCACTGCAAACAAAGCTGATAGAGGTGATGAAATTCCAGTTGAGCTCTTTCAAATCCTAAAAGATGATGCTGTGAAAGTGCTGCACTCAATATGCCAGCAAATTTGGAAAACTCAGCAGTGGCCACAGAACTGGAAAAGGTCCAATCTCAAAGGAAAGCAATGCCAAAGAACGTTCAAACTACCACACCATTGCAGTCATCTTACATGCTAGCAAAGTAATGTTCAAAATTCTCCAAGTCAGGCTTCAACAGCACATGAACTGTGAACTTCTAGATGTTCAAGATGGATAAGAAAAGGCAGAGGAATCAGAGATCAAATTGCCAACAACCATTGGATCATTGAAAAAGCAAGAAAGTTCCAGAGAAACATCTACTTCTGCTTTATTGACTAGGTAAAAGTCTTTGACTGTGTGGATCACAATACTCTGGACAGTTCTTCAAGAGATAGGAATACCAGACCACTTGACCCGCCTCCTGAGAAATCTGTCAAGAAGCAACAGTTAGAACTGAATCTGGAATAACAGACTAGTTCTAAACCAGGAAAGGAATATGTCAAGGCTGTATATTGTCACCTTACTTATTTAACTTTTATGCAGAGTACATCATGTGAAATGCTGGGCTGGATGAAGCACAAGCTGGAATCAAGATTGCTGGGAGAAATATCAATAACCTTAGATATTCAGATGACACCACCCTTATGGCAGAAAGTGAAGAACTAAGGAGCTTCTTGATGAAAGTGAAAGAGGAGAGTGAAAAAGTTGGCTTAAAACTCAACATTCAGAAAACTAAAATCATAGCCTCTGGTCCCATCACTTCATGGCAAATAGATGGGGAAACAATGGAAATAGTGAGAGACTTTATTTTCTTGCAGAAAATAAAATCACTGCAGATGGTGACTGCAGCCATGAAATTAAAAGATGCTTGCTGCTTGGAAGAAAAGCTATGACCAACCTAGACAATATATTAAAAAGCAGAGACATTACTTTGCCAACAAAGGCCCATCTAGTCAAAGCTATGGTTTTTCCAGTAGACATGTATGGATGTGAGAATTGGACTATAATGAAAGCTGAGTGCCGAAGAATTGATTCTTTTGAACTGTGTTGTTGGATAAGACTCTTGAGAGTCCCTCGGACTGCAAGGAGATCCAACCAGTCCATCTGAAAGGAAATCAGTCCTGAATATTCATTGGAAGGCCTGCTGCTGAAGCTGAAACTCCAATACTTTGGCCATCTGATGCGAAGAACCGACTCATTTGAAAAGACCCTGATGCTGGGAAAGATTGAAGGTGGGAGAAGGGGGTGACAGAGGATGAGATAGTTGGATGGCATCACCGACTTGATGGACATGAGTTCGAGCAAGCTCTGGGAGTTGGTGATGGTTAGGAAGGCCTGGCGTGCTGCAGTCCGTGGATTCGGAAAGAGTCGAACACAACTTAGCGGTTGAATTGACTGATTATGAGAGAGTCAATTGTCAGGATCACAGAGATTGTTTTTCAGAGACTCCCAAGATCTACCATCCTTAAAGTAGCAAGGGATATACAGAACTTAATAAAGTGAGTACCCACTTATCAAATTCTAGCTCCCTAGGCTCCAAGCAGCATTTTACCCAGAATCCAACAAAGATAGTTATGGAGACTCTTGCTTGAAATTTTTAAAATTCCTAACTAAGAGTCTGATAAGTATAAAATAGTAAACTCTCCTCTAATAATGCATGAAATATCTCATTTTTTTAGAGTAGAGAACTAATTATCTCTGAAAGAAAAGTATATAAATAAATAAAAGATATATGTCTATTACATTTAGAAAATATCAGTAGAAGTTTTGCCTCATTCCATAGAATGGTTACCATACCATCCAAAGCATAAGGAGACTTTGAGGACTAATTCATGCTAACCAAATTCAATCATGACAGTGAAATCCTGATTTATACATTTGTACAAGTTGCAAATAGACATGTTAATTAATACAATCCTTTCTCCTGAAGAAGGTTTTCTTTGAGCAACCAAATCACTACCAAAATTGTTTGATGAATCCCAAGGATGTTTTCCAAAATTAGTTTCATGGAATACAAGTTTCAAGTCTTGTTAATGACTGTTATGCCCCCTTTCTTTGCCAAGAAAAGGGGGTTTGGTTATAAAGCAGATTTGAAAAATTAAACAAATTAGAATGAACTATCCCCAAACTCAGTGGTTTGATAACACTCTATTATCTCTAACAGTTTTCTGTGTGTCAGGAATTCAGAATAGACTTGGCTGGACAAACCTTGGGGTTTCTCATGCAGTTGCCATGTTATCAGGCTGGCATTGGAGGAGTGCAGGGCTCAAGGTGGGTGCTGGCCAGTCATTTCTCTTAATGACTGAATTATTAAGATACTGGAGAACTCAGTAGCCTCTAAGTTCTCAATGTGGATTTTCTCTGAGGACTGGCATGGACTTCCTCACAATACGGCAGCCTCAAGGGATTTGGGCTTCACACATGAAGGATCAGGGTTTTAGCAGAGGTAGTTCACCAAACAGCATGGAAATTGCATCAGCTTTTATGTCCTAGCTGTGAAAGTCAGGCAGCATCACATCTACTGCTTTTCATTGGTTAGGAGCAAGTCATAAACCTGCCTAGAGTCAAGGATGAGAACAAAGACCTTATTTTCAATGGAAGGTGTGTTGAGGTCACATTTCAAAATAGCACTTGGAATAAGAGATAATGTTATGACCATCTATGGAAAAATAAAATGTGCCACACTAGCTGTGTTGCAGTGTTTCTGTGACTGTGAACATTGCAGAGTCTCAGATGCCTCACTTTAGGAGAGGGGAACAAAAAGAAATAAAGAGAGGAATACTTCTTGGAATACCTGATTTTGGCCTCTACAAATCCACCACAACAAAAGAAGAGCTATTAAATACAGGTATCAATCAAATTTGATATAAACATCATCCCTTCTTGCCTCCAATCTTTATTTCACCTTTCTGTTGCTATATTATCAAGCATTTTGGATATTTTTCTAATTTTTCATGATTTTAAATTCCATCTACGGTCAGGATCTGTGGATTCAATTTCGAATGGAAAATATTTCTTTTAATTCCAGAAAGTTCAAAAAAAGAAAAAAGGCACAAAACTTGAATTAACTGAGTGTCAGCAACTATTTACATAGCATTTATACTGTATTAGGTGTTACAAGTAATCTAGAGATGATTCCAAATATGTGGGAGGATATGAGTAAGATATATGCAAATACTAAGCCATTGTTTATAAGGGATCTGAACATCTTCAGATTTTGGTATCTGCAGGGGGCCCTGGAAACAATCCTCCACAGATACAGGGGGACAATTGTTATTAATATCTCAATTAATTACAGTCAACCCCAAACTTCAGACTCTAGATTGCACTTCCTGTCCAGAACCATGTTTTTGATATCACCCCTGTGAAGAGTTAGGATATTCCTATAATTAAGAATTGCAAAGCCTGGGTCAACACTGCTTCTTTTCTTGATAAAGCTGAACTGTAGAATGTATTTGTCTTACTCTTGCTTGCTCTTCAGCCAGTGTTTTCCAAAGTGTAATCTCCAGACCAAGAGTGTCAGTATCACCTGAAATCTAGAAATGTGCACTCAGGAACACCAGCTCTATTGAATCAGAGATCCTCCAGCAATCTGTGTTTTAATAAACACAGATTTTAATAACCCCCATAACTCTACTGTGCACTCCAATCTGAGAACCACTGGCTTAGGCCATCTATCTCTGAGATCTGAGAATGCTAACTTATTTCTTTTCAGCTCCCCATCGCAGACTTCTCTTTTTCATCCCCCTTTTATCGGGACCAACCTAATGCTTGTAAACTGCACGACCTCTTCTAATTGCCAGCAGGCAGAGCAGAATTCCATGTGCATGCTTCTCATGTTGCAACAGAAAGAAAGTCTTCCTCTTTTCTACCTGTTTTCTGGTAGAACCCTTGACGTCTCACATTTGCTATACTCTCAGGCTTCCCTGTCTCAGCTGGTGGCAACCATCTTCAAATATTCTTGATGCCTCTTTCTCTCACATCCCCAATCAAATCCACTAGGGGATTCTGTTTGTTCTGCATTCAAAAAAGGTCCAGACTCTTACCATGTCTCACCACCTCCACTGCTACTCCAAGCTCAGCCACTGCAATTGCTACCTGACTGGCTGCCAGGGACTGACCCCAGGTCTGTCCTTGCCTCCCTAGACTACTCTCAACATAGCAACCCAGGGGGTCCTTTTCCAACATAAACTGGACTATGCCACACCTCTACTCATAACTCCGTTACTACACTCCATTTTTCTGAGAGTAAAAGCCAAAATATTTTAGAATACATGGTGATACACAACCAGCCTACCCCTTATCTCTGACCTTCTCTCCTACTTTTCTCCTCACTCTGCTCCAGACACACTAGTCACCTTGCTGTTCCCCCAATATTACCTGCCTGCCTTCAGGGAGGAGAGAAATTGCCTGAGGACTTGGGGTCTCTGATTCAGAGAACACAGAGGACTATGTGGGATGAAAGAGGAGTTTAAACCCTAGTGGACAAGGAGCCCTGAAAGACTACTGCAAAGAGTCAGAGAGCAGCCTAAAGCAGGACTCATCCGAGACATTTCCCCCAGGGTTACGCTGGTCAGGCAGGGAAATGGGACGATCTTTCTGTTTTACCCACTTCCTGTGGGTTTGCTTTTGTTGTGCTAGTGTTTAAACACATCAGGTTTTGCTTAAACAATGAAGGTGTTTTGGGGAGCTCTGTCCAATGAGCATCTCAAGTAAGTATTCATGTGATTGTGTAGTTGGTGTCAATTGCAAACCATTGACAACCAGATGACTGAGAACTTATTGCATTGAAGGAATACAGGTGTAGAGGGCTCTGCATCCTGGAGATGGACAGGGTTAGAGAATTCTGTGTTTGGAACTGGATACATTAAGAATACAAAGATTAGGACACTAATCTGTGGTTTGAAAGAGCAGAAGCAAATAAAGGCTTTGATCAGTGTCAGGGCTGAAGAGAACTACAGCCTTCCGCACCCTTTGATTTGGAGAGAGTCGCCTTCACAGCAGGGTTCAAAGCCCTGATCTTTACTCCTGGCATCTGTTTCTTGCTGTGAGCAGGAGCACTCCTAGTACTTTGTTTCCAAAAGGATTCACTTAGATGTCAGACTGTAGTGAGTGTCTCTCTCTGTCTCTCTCTCTTTCTCTCTGTCCCCCTATTGCATCCTCCCAAAGATAAAATTTCAAGTAACGTTCAGTTCAGTTTACTTCATATTCCAAGAGTGGAAAAACTCCATTCTGTTTATACAGCCTACCATCTTTACCCCTTTCCACCTGTATGATATATTTACTAAAAGAGAGTATTAAGCATATACCTTTATAATCTTATTTTTACTACTTCAGGTATAAGGAATCTGTGAAACTTGTCTCTTCTAAAAGTATACCTGCAAAAGTTGTTTCCCTACAGCTTATAGCTGTAGGAAAATGTAGAGTTTCTAACCGGGACTCTAAATTGTCTAACAGTGTGCAGCAAAGTTTCATGAAACCCACTGGATGCTAAGCGTGGGGTTAGTCATAATTACTGAAATATAAAAAAGTTCATAGTCTATCGGGGAGGTCAAATACATAAACCATTGATGAACCATAGGAGAGTTTGAGAGATGCCTGAGAAGCCGAGGTACCCAAGGAGCCCAGAGAGGAAGAGGGTCGGGGAGGAGACCTAGACCAGTGCCTCAAGTGTGGTGAAGGAAGGACAGATGGAGAGGGCTTGCCAGATTACTAAGTTAATGCATCATTTCATAGCAAGCTTCTCATGGATTTTGTCTATGGGTCCTCAGAGTCTTTTATTTCTAAAAGGATCCACTAAGATCTAAAAAGATAATTAATTTAATTTTCTGGAAAACAGATTTTAAAAGTAAATTTGAATTGGATTCTAGGGTTTGTAGGTTTGTTTCTTTATTGTCCTTAAGAGACAAAAGTCAGGCAGGGGTTTTTTATAAGCTCTGCTAGCCCCTAGGGATTCAAGTCTGGTTACCTTAAAATCTGTAAACTGTATTTTGAGACATGAGAAACATTTATCGTTTTTGTAGATAAGTGATAACAAAAAGGGAAATATGTGCTTTGTATCTTCTACGCCTGGCATGGAGCTGGTGGTTTTCAGTCCTCTGCTTTGTTGAATGAATGACCACCTTGTTGCACTCTGAGCATTCATTTCTTCCTGGTCAAGAACATTCCTTCATTAAAACTGCCTTCCCCTAAACAAATGCAGACACACACAAACACTTGCACACAATCTAAACCTTTGCTAAAACAAGTTAAATATTTGCTCTCTGATGTTTTTCCTGAGAATTTTATATATTTTACTGAATATATTTTTTCTGAATATTTTTTATCCAACATTAATGTTTATCTTCTTGAAAATGTTGTTAGTCACAAAGTCATTATTTATACAGCATCTCTCCCCATCCCCAACCCCCACTACACACACACAGGCACACATACACAGAGTCAATTTAGAAGTTTATATACTAAGTTTTGTTTTCTAATTGCTTTATCTAATTTCTAATTGCTTCAGAAGTTGTGGCACATAGGCTCAGTAGTGGCAGCTTCCAGGCTCTAGAGCACAGGCTCAATAGTGGTGGTGCATGGGCTTCATTGCTCCAAGGCATGTGGGATCTTCCTGGACTAGGGTTCGAACCTGTATCTCCTACACTGGCAAGTAGATTCTTTACCACTGAGCCACCAAGGAAACCCCACCATTTCCTATCTTTTTGAACCCCCTCATATTCTTTCAATATTTTAAAATCCAACATTTGACTATGAAATATTTCATATGAGGAAGACTACAAAATAACTCATTTTGAGCACATTATAATATGTCTGACTACATTTTGAAAACTGTAAAGTAGTATACAAAGGTACAGTATTAGCTTTTCAGGGAAGTTGGGTATCCATATCAAAGTCTGTGAATAAGAGTTGATTGAAGTGAACCCATTAAATGTTATCCTTCATTTTCAGTGATATGTACATGAAGTCATAACTGATAGGAACTATCTGTAAAGTTGTAGGCGATATGCTGACTATAAATCATAGGGTAAAATGTTCTGGTCTACAAAAAACTGAAATATTATAGCTATAAACTATACATGAATACATAATTCATGAACTAGTAATCATATACATTTATATAAAATAATTCTTTGATAAGAACTTTGTTTTAGATAGATTTTATTAGTGAATGAAGAATTTTTTAAAACTGAAATAGCACTCATCCTGCCACCATTCAGTTTTAAGTTAGTAAAATAAAATGTAGTATGTTCTGAATTGACTCTGGTGATGAGAGCTATACCTCTATATTTACATCTTGTTATTTGTTTATTATCATTTATAATACCAGATTTACCCTATTTTAAGACAAGAAATAATCTGATAGTTTAAATAGAGAATTAGCATAACAAAATCAGAAGTACTATTTTATAACCCTATTATGATGAAAATAGTATAAGGTGTTTTTCTCCTGACCTAGAGTCGTTGGAGTGGGAAGAGTTATGTCCTTGTCGGAAGAGTCTGGCTTCTATTTCCTGCAGTTACGCAACCCCAGAGATGGATCTTGAGAATATGCCTGACTTCCAACCAGGCAGAGTTTTCAGAATGGCCAAGGAAACAGGATGTTTTACAAACGGTCTCATTGCATTAACATTACTTTATCAAAAGCACATGTATTTGTCTATATATGTCCATTCTGGGGGGCTGGTTCATCTTCAGGATGATATAAGGTTACCACCACAGAATGTCAAGGTGCAAACTGACTCCAAGTATAGAATGGAGACTGTCCTCCTCATCCTTATTGTTCAACCAGGTAACCAATGTCATCTGTTATTTCACTGGAACCACAGAACCCTTTCACTCCAAAGAAAAAAAGTGGGGAGACTCTAAGCTCACAAGAGTGATGGACAGGGAACTCTGTCACTGCACCAGCCATGACTGAAAGCATGCAGGCACACTCTAGTTGTGCAAAGAACCTCATCTAGCTAACACATGGTTTGCAATGAGAGGCGGGGGAAGTGCTTTTTGTTATCCCTGAACGATCTTTTTTCTTTTCTTATTAAAAAAAGTCATCTTTGAAAGTCTAGTTGATCTTACATCCTCTTGTTTTGTTTTTCCTCCGTCATTTTCTCATTCTCTTCCCACTTTCCTGGATCCCAGCTTCACCCTACTCCCTCTGCCTGAGTTTGAGTCAATTATGCCCTGTGTCCAAAGTTCTCAAGCTGTTTTCCACAGTTGTGGTCAAGGCCAGCAAGTCCATTCACCCATCCACTTCATACTGGCTCTCTCATTACTCAGAGGGAAGCACTATGGGACCACTATCATCCATAATAATCATCCCTGAAATTCTTGCCATGTTGGTAAGCTTAAAGATGCCCTCCCTGCGGAGGGTAAAGACAGGAGAGAATGGAGAGGTTAAGGGGATGAAGACATCTGTCTTGCCAGTTGAAAATTATCTGAGTCCTCCCAACTAAAGTGTCATCCTTTTCCATAAGTAGGCTGGGATTCTGCTAGTGCTCCACAGACACCAGCCAATATCTTCTTGGATAGACATTGCTAATCTTGGAACAGTCACTGTTATCAGTGACTTGATCCTTTAGGGAGTTCTCCCTGGTTCATCCATATTCATCATTTGTAGCACAATACATTACACACATTCCTGTCTTAGACAGACATGGGCCTACAGATGTGATATCTGGGGCTTCCAGATTATCCTCCGGGAAGGCACTTGCCTCCTGGAATGGCAGTGGGAGATCTCACCCCCACCCTGCTAAGGACCAGAGCGTCACTGAGTCTACCTTTAAGGCATGTCACTCATTATCATCTCTTTCTGTTTGCTCTTTCTCTCAAACTGTCTCTGCTGTGAGAGTGAGGATAAGGTTTCCTTCTGACCCTACATGGTTGATGATCACTTAAATCATGGGTTTTAAATCAGAACTTAAATCATTGATTTTATCATTATCCTAGATTGACACAAATCCTCTGCCCTTTCTGGCAGTTTTTCATGGTGAACTGTACGTTCTTAATAGCCACAGGTTTGGCTATAAGATAGCATCTTATAGAGGCAGTGATCATAACACATCATTGCACACTGACATTCTCGGAGAGCACTTCCCACAGTTCCTCAGGTTTGTTGATCTCTTATTCCCAAATCTTGCACAAGATCTCAACTTAGAACACCTTACCCAGATGTCACAGTGTTCAAGGTTATGATGAGCTGCCAGAGCTCAGCCACAAAGAGTCTTGAGGTCTTCTCTTTAACTGCATCTCAAGTCAGGCCTTTCCAATCTGTTCCCTTGTCACTAACCATAAGACAAAGGTTAGTTGGCAGCTGGAGTTCCTTCTAAATATCATAATAGAAATTGTAAAACTATGGTTTCTTTCCATTTAGCCTGATCTAGATGGATCTTTGCAGGTTCCCTTGCCCCTCCTGCCCCTGCCCAGGGCTATCCAGCAAATTTACCAAACTTATCTTAGCCTCATACCTTTAAACTTTTTATTTCTTTCAATTAGATTTCTTTTCAAAGGCACAGTTCTCCAGATCTCTCCCTTGATCAGAATGGATCTGTAAACCAAGAAGTAATTCAGCCTCCACACCTGTGCCACACACAGCAACTTGGCATATGAGTATGTGTAAGGAGAGAGATCACTAATCTCTTGTGCAGATTTTGCTTTGTCCTTAAACATCTGTGAAACTCTCAGTCTCCATGAGAAAAACCTGGTTGAAATTTTACAGTGCACATTGGAAGGTTCAGAGCTTGGGATGCTGCTATGGATTTGAACCATTTGCTTCTTGTTTCTCTCTGATTAGTCCTGACCCCCACACCAGTTTTCCAGCCACCCCCACCAATCCTATTTTCTGTTCTCACATTAGGGAGGAATCCTCCAAGTCACTTGCAATTTGTCAGTGGTGGCTCAGAGGTTAAAGCGTCTGCCTGGAATGCGGGAGACCTGGGTTCAATCCCTGGGTTGGGAAGATCCCCTGGAGAAGGAAATGGCAACCAACTCCAGTACTCTTGCCTGGAGAATCCCATGGAGGGAGGAGCCTGGTAGCCTACAGTCCATGGGGTCGCAAAGAGCAGGACATGACTGAGCGACTTCACTCACCACCTCTCTATACTGGTAAGTAGAAGGGGTGAAGCTCCATGCATAGAGGAGAGGAAAAGAGAGGGGAGAGGAGAGGAGGAGGCAGAAGATGTCCACAACTCTCTTCATCCTCTTAAGAGAGAGGTATATAAATTCCCAATTCCAACTGTTTATTAATATAGAGCATTGAGCAATTACTAGCATCCATAGAGTTACTGCTGGCTTATTTATTAAAAAGGAACTCTAAACTGATATGCCATCCTATTTCTTCCTGATTCCTGCTAACCTTAGCTCTCTCTTCTTTCTATCAGAATTTGTTGTGACAACAGGGTGACTCCTGGAGGGTACACATGACTCTCAAGCTTTCTAAGTCTGGCTAGCTGAGCCTGGCCCTTCATGAACTTCTGCCAGAGCCTGTTTTGATCTTTGCTGAATTGTCTTACTCTCAAGTAACCTACAATACAAGGTTTCTCTAGTCTTACAGTAAAGTTGGAAGTTCTTTTATATTCTTCCTGCTTGAAGATCAAGACACTGGGTCATGCTTCTTCTGTGATTTCTACTCTGAGTGTCTATTCTAGAATCAACAGCCTGTCTTATCTAGAAGCCACCCTTTTAACTGTGTACTCTTGTGTCATATGAGGTAGGATCTTCTATACTTCCCGATGCTTGCTTGCATTCTAAGTTGCTGAAGCATCAACTTCTGGTAACATGGCCTGCATTTGTCAGGGTTCTCCAGAGATACAGAACCATAGGAGGTAGATAGATAGATAGGAAGATAAGTAGGTAGATAGATAGTAGAGGAATTTATTATAAGAATGGAGTTATGGAGGCCAAGAAGTCCCACAACCTGTCATTTGCCAGCTGGAGAACCAGGAAACAGATGATATAATTCATTCTGAGTTTAAAGGCCTGAAGACTGGGAGACCACTGGTGTAAGTCCCAGAGTCTGAAGGCCCAAGAACAAGGAGCTCCAAAGTCAGAGGATAAGAGAAAAGAGACATTCCAGATCCAGAAGAGACAGAAAAGTCTCCTCTCATTTGCCTGTTTTATTCTATCCAGACCTCCCAGGGGATTAGGTGATGCCTGCCCACACTGGTCTCTTTATTCAGTCTACAGAATAGACTGAATAGCCACCCCACAGAAACACCCCTAAATACTGTTTTAGGAGCTATCTGGACATCAGTTACACCAGTCAATTTGACACACTAAACTAATCATCGTGTTACCCTAGTGGGTTCAATCCATAGTTCCCTCAACACCTGATCGATTTTTCCCTCAGATTCTATACTTTAAGCATATCACAGCATCACTTACTGTGTTGCTCTCCTCAAAGCCAGAGCTCTCGTTGGCTGGGATTAACCCACCAGTACCACCCCACTGTGTGCTTCTCAGGTGGCACTAGTGGTAAAGAGCCCAGCTGCCAATGCAGGAGACCAATGCGACAGGAGTTCCATCCCTGGGTGGGAAATTTCCTCTGGAGGAGGGCATGGCAGCCCACTCCAGTATTCTTGCCTGGGAAATCCCATGGACAGAGGAGCCTGGCGGGCTACTATCCATAAAGTAGCAAAGAGTCAGACACGACTGAAGCAACTTAGCATGCACACATACCACCCCATTGTGTCTGGATCTTTTGTCTTTGTCTGCAAAAATTCACTACTTAAAAAAAATCTCCCAAGGAATATTTATCACTCTTTGTGAGTTTTCTTTCTCAATATCTCCTGTAGAAAACTAACTGGAATATTCTTCAAAAAGAAACTCACATAATAAAGCATCATTCTATTTTTAAAATTTACATTCACTTGGCAGGTCTTCTATGATTACGTTTGTCTCCATATGATATTTTTTTTCCCAAGAAGAGAATATTGCTAATACCATAAATGCTTACCATGGATCTTTCTCCCTTCTGTGGTCCTTCTGCTAATACTGAAAGTGACGCTGTGTGCTACCAGTTCATTTCTGTGGCGTATTTTGTTAAAAGAATAACTAGCAGTTCCACTGTCCACAATTTAATAATCTTGAAACTTAGCCTTCACAAATGTAACTGTGCCATCCCATCCTGCTATAACTGAAAGGGATATTGGCCCAATGTTGTATCAGAAAGAGGGAGAGAAACTGTTGTGCTTATAGATAGACAAATGCTCTGAGAGGCAAGGGAAGCTTCAAAATAGTTCTTTACTGATTCCATTGTATTAATCTGAACATTCCACTTCGAATTGAAATGCTGGATTCTCTACTCACTTTGTTGCTTTCCTGTATTTCTCTTCCCTCCTCCCAACCTAGGATCCCAGGCACATTTTACTGTCACGTATTCGAGTTAGCAATTCCTTTTCATCTCATTCGGCCAAAACAAATTTGTATTTTTTCACTCTGGTTCCTCAACTTAAAGAACCAACACTCCAAACCTATATTACCCATCATAGCATAACTTTACAATGCAATATATTACATACATGTTAAATGTTTCACAAGACATTATGTAAATGATCTGTACCCACAGGGGTAAGTGTATGAGAGGAATCAAGAAGTTAAAGTGGATAAACCCATTGCCCCCACCCCAACTCCCCTTGTCTTGCATATACTTAAATAGGGAATCTGAAAAAAAAAAAATGTGATGATAGAATAGGACCACAGGAATGTCACACACAAAGTGGCAGTAAAGAGCAGTCAGCCCAAGCCTGCTTCCATTCCCAGGGTATGTCCACTCTGGACACAGCTCATGAGCAATGTCGGCAGGAAGTGTCCACCCGACCCTACAGAACTGCCCACCCCAATCACACAGTAGACCATAACTGCTCAAACATGTTTAAACAGAAACTCGAGTCTGAAAAGAGACTTATAAAGTGGTTTTTGCCACAGGGAACATCTTTGAAACTCGCAGAGACAATTCCCAGATGGGTTGTCTGTAGATGCAATCTGGACTGGGGCTGTCTGTCACCTCCAGCTAGGAGACAATCTGGCATCACACAAAAAGAGCATGGAGAAAAAAGGAAGATGGAAGCAGTCAATGCAGCTCTTATTAAGTGACCGTCATTTCCATCTACTTCTTCACCTTTATTTGAAATCTTCCTTGTTTCCTTTTGTCGCTGTGTAAAGAAAATATAAATTCTAGAAGATACTGCATCTGTTCACATGGACACACATACCCCTTGAATATAGTGTAATATATAATATGTATGTGAAATATTTTGGAAAAATTCTGAATTTACAATGCAACTAAAGACTTATGTAACATACACTACCATCCACTATTGCAGCATGCAGCATTTGGAAAATTTAACCCAAGCCAAAGCAATGTATCAACACAATAGGATAAAAGGTCCAAAAGGTTATGAAAGGATATTAGCCTACATGCAGTTTGTAGATAAGAAAATTGTACCCAAAGAGACTGATTTGCCAAGATTACATTGATAGCAGAACCAGTATTAGAATATGTCATGTGCCTCCTTGTCACTGCCACTGTCTACAAGAACATATATGTCCAGTTGTTTGACATCAAACAATTGATGTGCTTTTCAACAGGTAACTGTAGCACTGTTCAGTCAGTGGGGGAGTGACATTTGCAAAAACTTATCGGGAATATAAAATACAAAATTCTGAATATGAAATGGAAGAGCCATAGGCCTAGCTGTACTTTCACAAATATAGCAATTCTCAAATTAGAATAAGTAATTTGGTCAAGCACCACCATATAATTAATCATGGGGCAGAAAATGATATGAAAGTTCAGTAAGTACAGGCAATGGGCTGAAAGATTGAAAATGCCCAGGTCCACTTACATAGATCTCACCATTGTTTCTTCTATTTGGCAGCCTTCAGGCCAAGAAATATACATACACAAAATCCCCATGAAAAACAAAATACTGTTATTTTAAAATTTTTCTTTAAGTTTGCACAAAATATTTGTCATTATTTTTGGCTTTCAATTAAATTTTCCATTTTAAAACATATATTCAAAGATGCCAACTGATATTTAAAATGCCTAAATGTAAAGGACTCTGTCTTCCTTCCTAATTATTCCTAATCTCCCTGACTTCCCAACACTGAGCTGAATTGAGGCTCAGTCTTCAGATATTTTCCTTTGCATTCATGTCCTCAGTGATCTCATCCAATCTCATGGCTTTAAATACCATCTATATGCTGACAATTCACAAATTTATAACTCCACCATAGAACTTTCCTCTCAACTCCAGACTCATATATCTAATGGCCTATTTGACATCTCCACTTCAATGTAAAAAGTCTGAAACTTATTACCTTCAAAACCATGGTCCTGATAGACTCTGCTCTTCCTGCTGGAGTACTCATTTCAATAAATGGCAATTCCATCCTTCCAGCTGCTCAAGTTAAAACCTTGGAGTCACTCTTAACTCATTTTTTTTTCCTCTTAAAACTCTACAAATGCTCTGGAAATCCTGGCTTTACTTTAAGAACATAACCTAGATGCTCACTGCCATGTCATCAGCTCCTCTGCTATCACCTTAGTCTAGGTCAAGATTAGCTCCCACCTGGATTACAGTTTTAACCTCCTACTTGGTCTCCCTGTTTGCACCTTTGCCTCCCTGCAGTCTCTCTATCAGGGCAGTAACCAAGGTGATCTTACTGCCCTAAAATCTTTTCTATGGTTTCATCTCATTCAGATTAAAAACCCAAAGTCTTTGCAATTACCTGTCTGGCTCCACTTCCCATATTTGCTGCCCTTCTCTTCATGTCTTCTCTCTGACCTCATCTTCTCCTGTTGCCTGTTCCCCATGATCACTGAACATCATTGGCTGGAGCACATGATGGCGGGTTCTTCAAGGCCTTTGTGCTGGCAATTCTGCCTGGAAGACTACTATTACTCCAGATTCATGCACTTCCTCGAGGACTTCAATCAAACTTCCCTGGCCACCTTATCTAAAACTGCAAACTATATACCAAACATGCACGCACACACATGCACACTCGACACTTCTGTATTGTTTCCTCCTTTAGGTTTTTTCATAAGAAAGATTTCACTTATTTATCATGTTCTTACTCTGGCTGACTCTCCCACTGGATGGGAGGGGTCAGCAAACTACCATCCTGGGGCCAAACCCAGCTCCCCACTTCTTTCTAAGAAAAGTATTGGAACATAGCTATACCCATTTATTTATGTATTGTCTATGGCTGCTTTCAGATGGCCCCCAAAGCCAAAAATGCTTATTTTTCTAGCCCTTTGAAGAAATGGCTTCTCTACTCTTGTGCATATAAGCTTCAGAGAAACATAGGTTTTTGTTTATTTTACTCTCCTCTTTGTTGCTAAAGTCACAGAGTCATGAGTCGCCCATACTAGATATTTGATTAAAAAAAAAATCTTCTTCCTGGTAAATAAATGAAAAAAAATGAACAAATGAAATATAACTGGTTCTCTACTGTCAGGAACTTCACAGGTGAATGAAGTTGAATTGGATTTCCACATGACTAGGGATCCACAGCGAACATTTTGGAGGGTCTTGCTAAAGTTCTTTTTGTTGTTTTTTAACTAAATGATACAGTCATTTTCTCTATATCATTCATTCTAAGTAATGGGAGTCATTTCCTAGTATTGACTTTAAATGCAATGTAAAGCAACTGGTGGAGGTATTGCTATTATGCCAACTTTATTGTTATAGAATCGCACATGTAATAGCGCCATTAAACAAGCCCTTTGAGAGCAGTTATTTAGGACTAAAATTGCCTTCAGGTGCCAGTCAAAATCACTTGTGTGTCCTTTCCAGGCCTGTTTTCATCCTATTACTCACCAAGTGAGAGACAAGAGCTAAACCATTTTGAACTTTAGATTATAGTAGGTATCGGTCATTTGAGTTCAGCCAAAAATATAGTACCTTTCTGGCCTTCCACTTTTAGGCAACAGAATAAGCTACCACTTCCAAAAAAAAGATAAGGTTGAGAGTATTTTGTTTGATCTCTGGTAGCACTAGAGATTTCAGTAGTAAAACCAAAATCAATGCCTCCTTTCTTTCCCAGGGAACCACTCACAAAGGAATTGGCACATAGGACTCTTCTCTTTAGAAGGAGGGGTTGGGACTCTCTCAGGCAGAAGTGTTCCCCTCTTTTTATGTGACACCTGAATACTCCATTCAAGAAACATGGGTTTTTAGGCTAGACTGATTGATGGCAAAGATGACAAAACCTGGAGTCGTCTGCTAGCTTGAGCTGAAAAATGTGCTTAGCTAACTGCCTTAAACATTTAAATATATAACTCACTAGCTGGAGTAAAGACCGCCGAGCTAAGATTGGGGTTTAATTGTTCACTGTTCAACATGATTTGTGAATAATTGCAGAACCATGGCAATTAAATTGTACTTTCTACAAAACAGGCAGCACATGCCTCCTGCTTTAGAGAGACCCACGTTTCTTTGCAGATTAGCAAACCTCTGTAATCTATTTGGATGTACAGGTGACATCTCTCTTTGAGTCTTTAGGACCCCAGGACCTCTGGGCTATGCACTATGTCATAAACCTGAATGATGAAAAAGCAGCAGGGCTCCTTCAGCCTCTAATTGGAACTATTCAATGAGACAAAGAAACTGAGCAACTCTTTATTATTCAACTTAATGGTTTTTTTAAACATTCACAAATCATTCATCAGTACCATCTGAAAATGAAAAATGATAAGCGCAGGGATATTTGGCAAATTGCACACGATGTGTTACCCAAGAGTTGGTGTCGAGATACAGAAGTGTTAGCGATGAAGTCATACCCTGGAGAGGATGCAAAGGGGACTTGTTCTTCAGTTCTGGCTGAATTCCCAGGTTTCGGCCAGTGTGAGTCTACCGGAATTAGTGATAATGTTTTCTGTCATGGTTGTAAAATACTTTCAGAGAAACATAAAGTTTTTATGAGAAGAATAGTAAAAGAGATGACTTCTTCTATGCCTCGGGGTTAGTATTTGTTCTTGTTGGCTCATTTGTGGGTAGCAGAGATTGAGATGGGGAAATGAAGGTATGGTTTTGAGTTCCTCCTTGCTGCTGCTCAGTAAAAATAGTAGCTTCTAGATGGGCTTAATTGCTCAAAATTTAGAAGCCCTGACAAGTCCCTACGTCACTAGATTGTAACATTGGCACTGGCTGCTTTTAGCTAAGCCACACACCCCATCTCATTTTTCTCCCCGCTCTCCTTCTTTCCTCTTGTTTTCATAAGGATGATATAATTCTTTCTCTGATAGGTTTCCAGGTTTCAAGTATTATTTATTTAGAATAGCGTAATATAATATGTCAGTGAGGTTTAGAGACCTTCCCAAAGAATGGGAATGTTAGGATGCTCAACCCATATGCTGTCAAAAACTATTTTAAGTACTCTGTTTCATCAAGTAAATGCAGTTAGTTAAATTGAATTTGGAGGATTTTCTCTTCTTTGTGATGAACAGAGAGTGATTATCATACCTGTGATACTCCCGACTTCCCTTTTGTAGGAGTAGAGGAGTCATTCTGATTGTGAAGTTTATTAAAGCTTCAAGCTGTCGGGTTATTACTGTCAGTTTCAAGAAAAGAAAGAGTTACTGATGTAAAATTAATTTATTGAATGGAATTGTTTTGCCCTCAGGGAATAACATCACCATTTAATTTAATTTCCCCATCATATTGTCTCATTTGCAGAGGAAAAAATAACTTTTCTCTTGAACAGAATAAAGTGCATTATGCTGAATGGTGTGCTTCATCCCTACAGGTTTTACTTGTTCTAGATCATCAGTTGTCATAACAACATGATATCTTGTGCAGTAACTCTTGCTTGCTGAATTTGGGAAAACAGTACTGATTTAGATCTTTGCTTATGAGAATGTGTTAGGAAGATTCAATAACGTTTGTGAAAGTTTTTCTCTGGTTACATGTCTTAGTGTCAAACATTTTCACTGTTGACTCCCCTATTCAGAATATGTTTTTTAAAAAACTGTATATAAATATTTATATAGAGATATTTTTAAAAAGGTTGGAATCACAAATGTCCTTGTCACTAGCAGCGTTCTCAATGTTTGCTCAAAGACACCATTGTGTTCCATTGGGGTTCAGAACATAGGGACACTCGGCCTAGTCAATGGGATTAAAAGGACAGACACAAACACCAAACGGCCCAGCATTTAATTCACTTTTGGTGGAAAAGCCTGCAGAGGTGAGGGAGGCAAAGGTGGGGACTTGAAGAAAACTATTCTGTTGATGAAAGAAGCACTAAAACTCTTTTAGAGCCCTTTTCTCAGAGGATGTTTCTTTACAGACAGCAGTTAAGGATCACACTAGAAAGTTCTATCATGTGTATATAGATCCAGGAAAATAAATAAACTAGGTGAGTTTCAATGTGAAATCCTTATGGACTTCATTCCTTCCTCCCTTTGTGGGTATTCACTTTAAGCAGCATCATCTCAAAATCTCATCTCTTCCTCCTCAAAATGGGCCATAATTGAAAATCGATATTCATTCAACAAACCCTTTTTTTGAGTGCTTATTATGTGAAATGAGTAATATTTACCTCCACAGGTTGTAAGAAGATTCAGAGGGCACAATTTCTAACCTCTTGGAGTCTGCAATCATATAAGAAGGGCAATATAATTACACCAAGAACACTGGCACAGAATAGAACCTAGTAACAGAGCAGATGTCCAGGTCATTTAGGCATGGGTACAGCTTTATATGGAGGCTTCCCAGGTGGCACTAGTGGTAAAGAACCAACCCGCCAATGCAGGAGATGCAGGAGATGTGAGTTCAATCCCTGGGTTGGGAAGAGCTCCTGGAGGAGGGCATGGCAATCCACTCCAGTATTCTTGCCTGGAGAATCCCATGGACAGAGGAACCCAGTAGGCTAGGGTCCATAGGGTCACAAAGAGTCGAGCACAACTAAAGTGACTTAGCACACACACACAGCTGTATACATTATTAAAATATAGTATACTTCCAGGCAGGTTGGTAGATAAATGCTGTCCAAAGCCCCGCAAGCGCCCACCCCCATCCCAGCCACCCAACTCCTCTTCAGGAAGGACCTTTATTTTCCCAGCTCTTCCTCTAGCAACTGAATTGTTAAAAACCTGAGTGACAAGGAATCGTGAAGGACTGCAATGAAGGTACTCTTTCTGATAGATGAGGATTCAGGTCTTAGATATTTTGAATATCATATCTGATAAAAAGGACTATTGAATCTGTAAAAGTTTGGAGCACATGAAACTGCCACCTTTGTCCCTCAAGAGCAGTCACATATCAGCAGTTTTCATATTGTTCACTCTATGCAAATCAGATGTTAAAGACATTCAGAGGAGAGAGTTATTACATCTTGTGTTTAAAAGGCATCTCAATTCTAACTTGGTGGCACTCACATTTCAGCATGCCTCAGAGTCACTGTGAGGCTTGGTGAGACACAGCTTGAAGAAGGCTGGGCTAGGGCCTAAGAACTCCCGTTTCTGACAAGGTTCCCAGGTGTTGCTGCTGCTAGATCAGGAATGACTGCAAGTACAGCTGCTTTCTCTTCTTCCTAGGATAAAGTGTTTTTATTATATAGTTCCTATAAACCAGCTAGAAAGAGATTTTATATATAAGATAGACAACCAACAAGGACCTACCGTATAGCATAGGGAACTATACTCAATATTTTGTAATAACCTGTAAGGGAAAAATAATCTGAAAAGAATATACTGAGTTGGCCAAAAAGTTGGTTTGAGTTTTTCTGTAATATCTTATGTGAACACCCAAATGAACTTTTTGGCCAACCCTCTGTGTGTGTGTGTGTGTGTGTGTATAACTGAATCACTGTGCTGGACACCTGAAACTAACATAATATTGCAAATCAACTATATTTCAATTAAAAGATTTTTTAAAAGAAAAACAAAAGATAAGTCTCTCAATTTAAAAAACTGCAAAGTTGCTAAACTGGAAAACCACAAAAGCAAAATATGTATGGACAGTTAATATAAAAAAAATCAAAACCCCTAGTTATCAAAGACATGTAAATTAAAGAAACAGAGTACCACTTTTGAATATTCAATAGTAAGATGGGAAAATATTAATAATACTCAACATTACGGAAGTTAGAGTGAAATGGATGCTCTCATAAACTGCTAGTGGAATTATAAATTGCTAAAAACCTTTCTAAAAGGTAATTTGGCAGCATGTATCAAAAATCTCTATAATACTTATGCTCTTTGCTCAAATAGTTCTACCTCTAGAAATTAATGCCAAGGATCTCATCAGAGTTGTATACTAAGATTTATGTATGAATGCTGATCAGAGCATTATTTATAATAAAAATCAGAAGTAACCAACCTAAATATTTAACACATAAGATCCTTAGGGTTGAATATTGCAGACTGTTAAGAAAAAGTTTCCTAAAGATTATTCTTAAACAGGAAAAATTGAAAAAGCTGGACATAGAGTCATAAATACAGCAAACTCCAGCTTATGCATAAACTTTCATACATGTAGTGTGTATATCCATAGATATAGAGGGGAAATCCTGGAAACGATTAGAATTGAAATGTAAACCACAGTTACCTCTGTCTGATGAGATTACAAGGGATTTTTAATTTTCTTATACATTTCTGCATTTTCTAAACTCCTAACGATGAATTTTTTGAAGAGAGGTAAACTGGTACTATGCTCCAAAGGTTCATTGCTGTTAAGAGTAAGTCAGTAAAATTTTCTGGTTAAAATGTCTTGACTCCTTGACCTAGTAATTTCACTCCTAGGAAGATAATCTATTAAAATAATCAGACATACATACCAAGTTTCTGGAAATTCTCATTGTAGCAGTATTTATAATAAAACTTACAACCTTACCAAATGTTCTTCAGTCGAAGAATGAACATTTATCCATAACACAGAATTCTAAGTAAGCATCTGAAAGAACATGCAGTTGAAGATTAGTGACCTAGAAAGTGGTCATTGTCTAATGTTAGGTAAAAAAGGAAAAATACAAACTATGTACAATACGAACCCACTTTTGAAAAGCACACATAAATATGCAAAGAAGAATTAAAGGAAGTGCATCCACTTGTTAACACTATTTATCTTACAATGGATGATTTTTTTCTTATTTATTTTTCCCAATAGTCTTAAATTTTTTAAATAAATGCTTAGTATTCCTAAAAGTGTTTTTAAAGGTGTATTAAAAATAAGACTGTCAGCTTTGTCAATATCAAAGCTCCTTTCCTAAGGTTGTCATTGTTCTCACAACCATTTATGTTGCCATTTTTTAATCCACTGTTTAAAAAGCACAAGTTTAATTTAAAAAAAATGATTCATTTGAAAATAAAAAGATAAATGGCTACAATGATTTTTAAAAGTAGACCTTGTGTAATTGATTGGAAAATAGTAATGTAAGTATCACTTTCCCAGAATACAGACTCAGCATAAATATCTTCTGAGGAACACTAGATTCCTCAGTGCTCTGGTCACTAGCTCAGCCAGAAGCCCAGAGACACAAAGTCTTTGAATTTATATAAGAGATTTACACCTAAGATATAGACTCAAAGACCCCCTGCAGTTACTTGAGAATGAAGCAGCCAATAAACACTAAGGTGGAGTTTCAGTTCAGTTCAGATCAGTCGCTCAGTCATTTCTGACTCTTTGAGAACCTCATGGATTGCAGCATACCAGGCTTCCCTATCCATCACCAACTCCTGGAGCTTGCTCAAACTCATGTCCATCGAGTTGATGATGCCATCCAACCATCTCATCCTCTGTCGTCTCCTTCTCATCCTACCTTCAGTCTTTCCCATCATCAAGATCTTTTCCAGTGAGTCAGTTCTTCGCATCAGGTAGCCAAAGTATTGGAGTTTCAGCTTCAGCATCAGTCCTTCCAATGAATATTCAGGACTGATTTCCTTTAGGATTGACTGGTTTGATCTCCTTGCAGTCCCAGGGACTCTCAAGAGTCTTCTCCAACACCACGGTTCAAAAGCACCAATTCTTCAGCGCTCAGCTTCCTTTGTGAAAGCTTTTTTTTCTTCTTTTTTCTTTAATGGGAATTTAGCTGGCAGCAAAGGAGGTAACAACCTGCTTTGAGGCAATCAGTTGGTGCCCAAAGTGCCCCATATCCCTTCCTACCTCTCATTTAATTATCTTGGAAGTGGCAATCCCTGGACCTTACCTCTGCTATACCCAGACATAGGCACTTAGCCCAAACCAGGCCAGTCAAACTCTAGGATATTACATTGTAAAAAGTGGGCCATTTGATGTTGCAGCCCAAAGGAACTCTCCATGAGTTGCTACTATGGAATTCTCTGGAACTCTTCTCATTCTTTATCTAACTAAGTCCTGGTTATTTAACTGTTCCTTCAGTTATGAAAGTCACCCAATCTCCTTCCAATAAAGTCCTTGTGTTTAAGTGTCAGTGAACATTTCTATTGCTTACAATCCAGAAATGCTACCAGATAATGTGGTTGAAATTCAAAGACTGTATAGAGAAGGAAGGGAGGGCTTGGGGGAGAGAAAGCACCAAGACTCTGGGAAAATCTGACCAATTTCACCCCCTGCGTTGGTGAAAACATGTAGAGGATGCCTGTTCACATTCCTTACAGGGAGAGTAAGAATCAGCTTGTCTTTCTCTGTCCACTCCTGATCTCCTTTTCCTCAGAATAAGCCAGTCTGCCTTGGCCTCTGTGTGGTCTCAGCAGATGACCTCCCTCTGCTCGAGGCATTGCTATCACATTGCCAGCCCTTCAACTAGCAAAGTCCTACCTGTCTTTGAGATCTCAGTTAAATACTATTTCCTCAAGAAAACTTCGGGATCTACAAAGACAAAACAAGATCAAGTCCCTCGAGCTTTTTGTAAACATTTATAATTATTATACTCATGGTATTCACTTTATAGTTAGGTATTTAATATTTGTCCACCCTGCTATAATATACACCTCATAACTGCAGAATTTTATATATACTGATATCATGTCCACTATATATATCCAATTGCTAGCAAAAAGGAAAGGAACTTGAGTGGACACTCAAATATCTGCTGAAGGAACAAAAGATCTGGTGAAACAACGTATGTTGAAACCTTTGAAAAAGCAACGTGAAAGTATGAAAGTACAGGGTATAGTAACAGAGTTCCACATTCCATAGTGAGTACATTTGGGTTGTTTATTTTCCAAATATCATCATGTTTTCTGTACATCACTGTGCGTTACTGAATGTCTGGAAGCTTAATTGCCTTTACTTCTGAGGACCAATTTGGAAGAGGATAGTTTCAAAAGTGCAGCCTGGTGGGTAGCAGTGTCTCTAAGGGTAATTAGCAGAGTCTTGCTGCAGCTTCAGCCCTTCCCACCCTAAAAGACACACTAAACAACACCAGGTCATATTTAAAACAGTATATCTTTTAAACAAATGCAGCCTTAAAACAAGTAGCTTGCCTAGCAACTAGATTTTTATTCCTAACCCTTCTTCTATTGAAACTGGACAGGACACTATTGTTGAAGCATAGTCAGTCTGATTTCTCCCCAGCTAGGGCTTCCCAATGGGGGCATGGCAACCCACTTCACTATTCTTGCCTGGAGAATCCCATGGACAGAGGAGCCTGGCAGGCTACAGTCCATGGGGTCACAAAGAGTTGAACATGACTGAGCAACTAAGCACAGGGCTTCCCAGGTGTCTCAGTGGTAAAGAATCCACCTACCAATGCACAAGATGTGGGTTCAATCCCTGGGTCAGAAAGATCCCCTGGAGAAGGAAATGACAACCCACTCCAGTATTCTTGATGGAGAACCCCATGCACAGAGGAGACTGGAGGGCTACAGTCCATGGGGTCACAAAAGCGTTGGACATGACTTAGTGGCTAAAAAAACAGGAATCAAAAGGAAATTAAATATGCCATGGAAGATAGTGACCTGACCCCCAAAAGTAATGGGGAACTAATGTTCATATTGGAGGGTGAGGAGGAAGGGAACAGGGCATTGTCACCTGAACTTCAAGAGAATATTAACACATCCAGTATAGAAACAAAGAATATTTCACCTGAAGAACAAAATCACTAAAGATACATCTGACACAGTGATCATATTCTCCTCCATTTTAATTATGCCACTAGGCAGGTTAGAGCAGAATTTGTCCACAAAACCAAGATGCTATTTTACAATTATTTTGATGATAAAACTAGTGAATTTCTCTTCTGTCTTTGAGGGCTCTGTTTACAAGCTCGGGGAGAGGAACTTGAAATAATATGAAAGTTGAGGGTGAGAAAAAATAAGCACAAGCATTCCTTTGAAATGTTCTTAATAAATTTTTAAATTAATTTCCAGGCTGATAGGTCTCAGAAATCAATTTATACTATTTAACTCACCATGCAAGAATGAAATTATTAAAAAAAAAAAAGAGGTAAGCTGAAAAATCTTGAAGTCTATGTGCAGAAAGCCTTCAGCAGACAGCAGGAAGGAAAACTGCAGGTTTATAATGGGATTAGGAGGGTTTTTTCCTCTGAGAAAAGTGCTCACTGAAGAGTACTAAGAGGCCCAATTAAAAACACTATTATACTCTTATGAATAGTTGAGATTTCAAGAACTCATCCTAAAGCTGAGAGCTCTAACCAGTTCAAACTAACCGATCTAACCTGGTTGAGAGGTTTTCTTTTCTTTTTTAAAAAACATATCTTTAATTACATTTTTAAAGAAGTTTACATTGTAGGTCCTAGAATATATTGCTTTCCCTTCAAATATTGTCTACTCCAGGATTTCCCACATACACAACAAACACCTACTCTCATTTTTTTTCCATTACTCCAATAAAAAGGAAAGTATCTTTGTTATATCATACCTTCATTCTCTTGGATTGAAAAGAGTGGACATGTGGGTGAAACTTGTGGATTTTTCAGGAGATGGTTAAAGTCATGACATGTTTTACGCAAATATAAACCCAACCAATGTGTATGTTCTCCTTGGGCACGCACCTAGAACATGGGGGCAAAAAATTATCCATACCCAGCCTTTGCATTTCCAGGTGTAATTCTGGGTGAAACGTGGACATTTAACAAATACTTGTTATTTGATGGGTAAAATTCCCTCCCAGCAGTGCCTTGTTCTTCTTCTTATATTTGGTATTCCTTGGGTCTAAGCCTAGCATTGGGAAAGCAAGAGCAAAGCATTCCTTCTACTCTAGGTGTCTTTCTGATTCAATTCAATCATACCTTGCAATCATTTACTTAAACTTTCCCTGTCCTAAAATGGGTTGCTGCTGCTAAGTCGCTTCAGTCGTGTCCCACTCTCTGCGACCCCATAGACGGCAGCCCACCAGGCTCATCCGTTCCTGGGATTCTCCAGGCAAGAACACTGGAGTGGGTTGCCATTTCTTTCTCCAATGCGTGAAAATGAAAAGTGAAAGTGAAGTCTCTCAGTCGTATCCGACTCTTAGCAACTCCATGGACTGCAGCCTACCAGGCTCCTCCGTCCATGGGATTTTCCAGGCAAGAGTACTGGAGTGGGGTGCCATTGCCTTCTCCCTAAACTGGGTTAAAAAAAAAGTGAAGTCGCTCAGTCGTGTCCAACTCTTTGCGATCCCATGGACACCCAGCTCCTCCGTCCATGGGATTTTCTAGGCAGGAGTACTGGAGTGGGTTGCATTTCCTTCTCCAGGGAACTTCCCGACCCAGGGATCAAACCCAGGTCTCCCACATTGTAGACAGACCCTTTCCGTCTGAGCCACCACTTGAACTGGGTTCAGTTCGGTTCAGTTCAGTTCAGTCGCTCAGTCGCTCAGTCGCGTCCGACTCTTTGCGACCCCATGAATCGCAGCATATTAAATAAGACCAAGAACCTTAACATTTAATTCTTTAACTACTCATCTGCCTTCATTTTTAGTGGCATAAAAGCAAAGCATTCATCTAATTGATCACATAGCTCTCTTTCTCTCTCATCTGTCTCTCTCTTTCTCTTTATATGTGTATATATACATACACAAACATATATATACATATGTATATATACACACACACATATATAGACAGATGTATGTGTGTATATATATATACACACACACACACACACACACACAGAGTATATAGCTACTAGTATACTCTTCACTGGAATATACATACATACATTTTTTATTTTATCTAAATAGATATGTATTAAATAATTTAAGTATGTTTCTTTCCATCCATTTTAGAAGAATTTTACAGAGAATCTTTAGATAGTTATGAAAATAAATTTTACCTATTTAGTTTCTTAACCTGCCTCCACATGCTTACACACTCATTCACTCACACCCACATGCACACTCACATACATTTTTTTTCTTATTTGAATCAGCTACCACAGCTGCCAGTGCCTCAGGGGTTTTAAACATCAATCAGTTTCACAGCTGGAGGCAGAGTGATCTACAGCAATAAAGCTTAAAGTGCTTCCTTTTCTGATATAATTTGATTCTTCCATTAGAGCACACATTCTTTTTTTTTTTTTTTCCTTTAAGCTAAAGCAAATGTTCTCAGTCCATAACAGGGCAAATAAATAGTTACCTTAAAGAGGCAGAAGGTATTATTACTGACCAGTTAGGATGCTGGGTGGAGAAAATCCATCCAATATCTCTTACTTCTGCACTGCTGAGCTTCTCACCTTTGTCTCTAGGAACTGCCTCTCCCTCTTCCTCAGTGCTGTCAGTGACCTCGGGTTTTTTTGGTCTGGGCATGGATTCTGGTAACTCTAAAAGAACAGATAACAGTGGCTTTATTAAATATGTTCTTGGCTTTCTAATATTAGAGAATTCAATGTAATCCAAAAAAGTATTATAACAGTCACTGTCATATTTCTTCCACTGGACCCAAAATGCTTAAGTTTCAAAGTTTCTTGACCAACTAAAAATTACTCCTTCACTTACAAGTTTAAATTATCTTAAGCATGATTTATCCCTATCATTATTGATGTCTCTCTGACAAGTTCCCTGTGTTTGTTTCTCTTTAGTTTTATAGTTTGTTTGTAGAAAGTGATCTGAATTTCACCAAATTGGCAATGATACTGGCAAAGAATTAGCTGTTCTCAATAAAAATGGGCATGCAAAGATTAATGGTAAGAGTGGGTCAAATTCCAGTTGTGAAAGATGATATTGCATTTTTGTTCCCATATAAAAAGACTGATTAGAATATTTGTTTTTTTTTTCAAAAAGGATAGAATTTTGGCAACAAAAATTCAGACCTTTTTTTTAACTAAATGAGCAATCACATCTCAACTTGAAGCCCGCTATCCCAGTCCATCTGCTGCTACCATCACCCCTTTCCAGCTGTTGGCAGGAATACCATAATACTTGCAATTGCACTTCTATTGGCTCCACCAAAGTTTCTCTCCTTTTCTCTTGCTTTATTTTAAGCTTGATCATCCCTTAGACATTTTCAGATTACTCTTTGTTTATGCAGTCTGACTATTTGATAGATTGCATGAATCTATAAAGCCAATTTATGCCAAAATTTTTAATGATGGAATCTGAAAATATTACATCTAAAAGCATCTTCAGAAATTTCTAGCTCAGCAACACTCCTCCATCCCACCCCTTGCTAAATGTGAGTGATCTGAGGTTCACGAAGTTTAAATGATCAACTCAAAGACACACTGGTTGTTATTTATCAAACTATAATTTGGACCATTGACTGAATTTTACACACACACCCCACCCCAGTTCATATGTTGAAGCCCTAACCCTCAATGTGACTGTTCTTGGAGATAGGGCCTATAAGGAAGTCATTAAGTTTAAATGACCCCATAGGGCTGAGGCTTGGTATAAACAGGAAGACACAAGAGAGCTCTCTATTTCTACTGTATTAGAGTGTAAAGAGAATGTGGTCATCTGCAGGCCAGTAAGAGAGCCCTCACTAGGAACCACATTCTGCTGAAATTTTTATCTTGGACCTTCCCGCATCCAAAAGTGTTAGAAAATAGGTTTCCCATATTTCAGCCACCAAATCTACAGCCTTTTGTCATGGCTGCCCAATCAAGCTCAGACATCTATCTTTTCATTTTTTAAATTTATGACTGAATGCTGAGTGCAAATCTTTTCTACCATTGCCCATGGAATGGACTATAAGAGGATCCTTGATACATGTTCACTGACTGAGTACACTGTTGGTGTACTCAGCATTGGTGATCCTGCTTGTCTATGTCCAAGTTACACTGGACAGTTCCAGGAAAGTAAGACTTCACTTGGTTATATTTTGTCTCAAAAATTTTTAGCTTTAATCTTACACAAGTAGAGCTAGTTTTATTTTTTTAGCTCAAATGTCTACTCCTTGGTTTTATTCTTCCAAATTGGTATGGTGCCTACCACTTGATTCTGTTTCTTTCTCTTTATTCTCCTCCTGTTTTTTTCCTAGAGTGCTCTGTTAATTTTGTCAAAAACTCTATAATCTGTTACAGAAGTTTATTAGTTATTCTTATTCAGTTCTCACAAGGGGACTCTTCTTGAATAAAAGGTTCCATCTCTTTCTGAGACAAAGACAAAAGTAGAGAGGATAAAAGAGGGGGCGGGGAGAGGAGAAATGTGTCCCCACATGAACGAAAGAGAAAACTAGTTACCCCAGGTACATACTTTGCCATATTTTTTAGGAAAGTCAATTTTCTTATATTTAAATTAAACTTTAAGAGCTCTATTTGAAATTATAAATAAGTACTGTGTGTATCACAATAAACTGTGGAAACTTCTGAGAGAGATGGGAATACCAGACCACCTGACCTGCCTCTTGAGCAATCTGTATGCAGGTCAGGAAGCAACAGTTAGAACTGGACATAGAACAACAGACTGGTTCAAATAGGAAAAGGAGTACGTCAAGGCTGTATATTGTCAGCCTGCTTATTTAACTTATATGCAGAGTACATCATGAGAAACGCTGGACTGGAAGAAACACAAGCTGGAATCAAGATTGCCGGGAGAAATATCAATAACCTCAGATATGCAGATGATACCACCGTTATGGCAGAAAGTGAAGAGGAACTAAAAAGCCTCTTGATGAAAGTGAAAGAGGAGAGTGAAAAAGTTGGCTTAAAGCTCAACATTCAGAAAACGAAGATCATGGCATCTGGTCCCATCACTTCATGGGAAAGAGAAGGGGAAACACTGGAAACAGTGTCAGACTTTATTTTGGGGGGCTCCAAAATCACTGCAGATGGTGATTGCAGCCATGAAATTAGAAGACCCTTACTCCTAGGAAGAAAAGTTATGAGCAACCTAGATAGCATATTCAGAAGCAGAGACATTACTTTGCCGACTAAGGTCCATCTAGTCAAGGCTATGGTTGTTCCTCTGGTCATGTATGGATGTGAGAGTTGGACTGTGAGGAAGGCTGAGTGCCGAAGAATTGATGCTTTTGAACTGTGGTGTTGGAGAAGACTCTTGAGCGTCCCTTGGTCTGCAAGGAGATCCAACCAGTCCATTCTGAAGGAGATCAACCCTGGGATTTCTTTCAAAGGACTGATGCTAAAGCTGAAACTCCAGTACTTTGGCCACCTCATGCGAAGAGTTGACTCATTGGAAAAGACTCTGATGCTGGGAGGGATTGGGGGCAGGAGGGGACGACAGAGGATGAGATGGCTGGATGGCATCACTGACTCGATGGACGTGAGTCTGAGTGAACTCCTGGAGTTGGTGATGGACAGGGAGGCCTGGCGTGCTGCGATTCATGGGGTCGCAAAGAGTCGGACACGACTGAGTGACTGAACTGAACTGAATAATTACCAGCTCATATATTTATTGTTGATGAGTTTTTAATCGGCTGAGAAATTTCAAGAAAAAAATGAAATATGTTGTTCTCAATCTTCCTGATTTTTGGTCTGTGTGTCAGTCCTTCTAACCCCTTCCACTGACATTCTTTCCCCCCTCCCCCAAAAAAGTAAAACTTCTCAGCCTGACTCCAAGGTTTCTCATGATTGAGTCCCTCATTTTCCCAGCCTTGGTTCTCATGAGGCCCTTACATGATCTCTTGTCCTAAACAAACTGGTCGATCCTTTATTTCCCCAAATTACATTATATATTACTATCATTTTGTCAGTTCTTCTTAACTGAAATGTCACCTTCCTCAAATACTCCCACAATGATTTCTCCTTCTTTGCTACTCCTATGTCACTTAAAGTCTGTATTAGTCATTTGTGAATGACATACTCATTCATCATAGTCTTTATCCCCCATACATATATGCCCTGGGTCCTTAAAAGCCAATGCTTGGAACGTCTCTGGTGGTCCAGTGGTTATGAACCAGCCTTGTAATGCAGGGGATGTGCGTTCAATCCCTGTCAGGTATCTAAGATCCCATATGCCATGGAGTAACTAAGACCCCCCCTGCCCATCACAACCATAGAGTCCATGCACAGCAAAAATGATCCCTCATGACACGACAAATATCCTGTATACCACAATTAAGACCCAATGCAGCCAAATAAATACATAATTTTAAAAAATTTCAACACTTAAAAGAAAACACTAATGATTTCTGACACTCCAACCCCCATAACTTAACACAATATCATACATGTTTTAGATACTCCTTAGATTTGTTAATGGTGATAACAAAGTTGTTATGTAACTACTCTTAACTAATACCACTCCTTACTTAATACACATGGAGCAATTATCATCAAGCAAGTCCTATGTCAACTGCCTTCTATTAATTCCTTTATTCTTTCCACAACATTCTTAGGTAGGTGCTCTTTGCTGTTTCACAAATAAAGAAAATGAGGCTTGAAATGCTGCACTAAAGGGATATTTCATGACTGTTGGGGGTACTAACACAAGCCATGATTTCTCTGTGCCAGATACTGTATAGACATGATGTCATTTAATTTTCACAACAAAGTTGTGACATGGCTTCATCTGACAGATTAGAAAATCCAACTCAAGAGGTTAATTCAGTTGGCCAAAGTCAGGTAAGATTTCAGACACTAGGTTTCATCCTCTTGAAGACAATTGTCTTCATAGCTGCTTTGGGGATTTGGAAAGAAAAATACTATATTACAATGTACTGTGGTTTGAACAAACTTAAATTACATCTTCCCTTTAAATAAGAATTGCCAAATACAGATAGAAAAAGTAGTTTATAGGTATTTAAAATAAATAATCTACTTTAACCAGTGAATGGGTGTCATTCCAACACAATTCGTATGTTGGGAAAATAAACTTCCTGCAGAATGGGACTCTTGTGATAACTGATTTTAAGTTTTTATTGTAAGAAGAACCCAGTTCAAATAGCTGGTTCAGGGTATGACCCAGAGCCTCTTAGCATAGAGAACTTGGCAGAGAACACGTGTGGAGTCTGCCAAGCAGAGGAATGGGTCTCTTCAGAGAAATACTACATTTTAAAGGGAAGATCTTTCCCCACCTCTTCAGAGCGATTTTCAAATCTTGACACTAAAGAGGGGGAAAAAAGGTATGTCTTTTCTTTGAAATGCTGGCTTTTTCTGAAAAGACCACCCTCTCCCCAAGCCTTGGAAACTTCAAACAGTCTGACCGAGAAGTCAGAACTCCTCTGGTTGAAGACACACTTATATCTTGAAAGCTGCTACAGGCTATAAGCTCTTAGAGGGTCCTGGAGCTCAGAGTCTGTTTGTATTCATTTTTAATAAGCTAAATGAAAAGTGGGAGAAAATTCTGAGCATGTATATAAATGCACACTTAGGTGTATACCTATATATGCATACATTCTTGTCTTTTAGCATTGTAAATATATAACATTTAGTGAAATGTACATCTGATGAACTAATTTTTTTAAGAAAAAAACAAAATCAAGTACAAATGTAAATTTTATTTGAAAAATTGTGATTAGGTTTGTTTTGTTTTGTTTTGTTTTGTTTTGTTTTTACTAAATATATTCTGGCTGAAAATTTCCTGGGAAATTTTAATTGGATTTTATACTTTTTGTATTATTTTTATGCACCTCACTTTTAACTACTCTGTGAGAATTTGTCACAAATTCTATGTGTTTTTCTTACCTGATATTATAGTTTAAATGCATTTTAAAAGCATGAATTAAAGGGCAAAATCCCAAGTCATTGACTAAGGTGAATATTTATTTCAGTGCAGTTTCTTTATTTTTGGCACATTCTACCCTGTGGATATTTTCCGTAAATCCTTGGCCCTTCTAGTTGTTCTCCTGTTTTCTCCAGATAAAAAGTCTCATGTTACACATATACAGCCATATATGTATGCTAATAGTCTTTCAATGCATACAGAGAGGAAAAATAATGACCAGAGCACTGAATTGCAATCCAAAGTATTTTGTTTTCCTGTGGTTCCCATAGTTGTGCCCCTCAAAAATTCCAAAGTCTAGAATAGTAGCACAATGTGTCTGTGGGCTATATGTGACACTTTGGACACCACTTCACATTCCCCCCATCTACCTTCTACTCCAAACACGGCTGTGTCATCAACCAATCTGGCACAGGTGTAACCAGCAACACCTGTTCACACCACCTCCTTATTTTTGACCCAGGTCTTCTGTGATGTCTTATGAGATGCCTATGTGAACCAGCCAAGCCATTCTGACATAAGCACAGAGGGGTACCAGGAATCAACTCCCCATAGAGTGATCCTTGACAAACAACAGATATGAGAAAATGGCTAAATGCAGCCTTCTTCCATCCTTAAGGTGAGCAAATTAGAATTACATTTTATGCACTTCAGAGCGTCCCCAGCAAAACAGAGTCCCAGATACCTCAGCAGTTACTAACTTAATAACAGTCACAGATGGACATTTACACCTTTTCTCAGTATGCCAGTATTTCCCAGCTATGAGTTGTCTTGCTCCCCATCCCTTTTCTCAAGGATATTTGGCAATGTCGGGAGACAGTTTTGGTTGCTACAGCTCAAGAACAGAGGCTATTGGCATGTAATGGGTAAAGACCAGGGATGCTGCTAAACATCCTATGATATAAGCAACAGCCCCTACAAGAGACTGTTCTTTTTGTTATGGTTGTTGTCTTTAATTTATTGGTGTATAGTTGCTTTACAATGTTGTTATATACATATCCCCTTCCTTTTGGATCTCCCCTCATCATAACCCCTGCAAATCCTACCCATCTAGGTCACCACAGAACACTGAGCTGAGCTTCCAGTGCTATAAAGGGGTTCCTACTAGCTATCTATTTCACACATGGTAGTGTATACATATGGGCTTTCCTGGTGGCTCAGATGGTAAAGAATCTGCCTGCAATGTAGGAGACCTCAGTTCAGTCCCTGGGTTGGGAAGATCCCCTGTAGGAGGGCCTGACTATCCACTCTAGTATTGTTGTCTGGAGAATCCACAGAGGAAGACAGAGGATCCTGGAGGGCTACAGTCCATGGGGTCACAAAGAGTTGGACATGAATGAGTGAATAAGCACAGTGTGTGGAGATATATATATATATATATATATGTCTCAATCTCCCAATTCCTCCCACCCTGCTTCCCCCCACCATGTCCACACATATGTTCTCAATGTCTGCTTCCCTATTCCTGCCCTGCAAACAGGTTGATCTATACTGTTTTTCTAGATTCCACATATATGCCTTAACATACGTGTTCACTCTTCCTGACTTATTTCACTCTGTGTAACAGGCTCTAGGTTCATCCACCTCACTACAACTGACTCAAATTTATATTTATATAAATATAAATATATATATTTTATATATTTATATTTACTTATATTTATGTATCATGCAAATTCCTTTTTGTAGCTGAGTAACATTCCATTGTATATATATACTGTATCTTTATCCACTCATCTGTGGATGGATATTTGGTTGCCTCCATGTCCTGGCTATTGTAAGTAGTGCTGTAATGAAAACTGGGGTGCATGTGCCTTTTTGAATTGTGGTTTTCTCAGGGTATATGCCCAGTAGTGGGCACATAGAATACGATAGTTCTATTTTTAGCTTTTTAAGGAACCTCCAAACTGTTCTCTATAGTGGCTATATCAATTTTCATTCCCACCAACAGTGCAAGAGGGTTCCCTTTTCTCCACACCCTCTTTGGCATTTATTGTTTGCAAATTTTTTGATGATGCTCTTCTGACTGGTGTGAGGTAATACCTCATTGTAGTTTAATGCACTGTTTTTTCCAAGGAATGTGGAGAACATTGATATGTTAAATTAATAATAGCATATGAATGTCCAAATAGTCATTTGTATTTCTTATTTTTTCTATAATTTTGGGGGTATATGAAAAGTTTATTTCAATCAACTTTTCTGTTTAAATATTATCATCAGGTCAGTCCTGCTTTCCCATACCATCAGAGAAATACCTCAAAGCCCACCGAGTTTGCTTCCACCACTTAGGAGGCAAGAACAACAAAATGACTTCTTGTAAGAGATTTGGTTCACTTCAGATGGGGGAGGTAAATCTCTGAATTCTTTAAACTCCTCAGAATCTACTAAATTGGCTAAATCAGAAGAAAAACTTGTTAGAAGCATTCTGATCTTTCAATTATACCCAGAACAGGGAGTTCTTCCCTTTGTCATTCAATTACACCTTAAAAATTCAATGAAATTAAGAAGAGAGAATCCTATTCACATTTTTGTTAAATTTGAGTTCAATTTGAGAGAGTATACAATTCAACTAAACCGAGTCCCTCATGTCAGGATCTGAAACATTTAACTTGTCTACGTGCAGACCTAGAAGAGCCTCCATTATTAGTAGATGGTGTTACCTCCTCTGAGCAGAATTTTCTTTAATTATATAACACTGGCATTGCTGCCTCACACATCTGTTCTATATCTTCTAAAGAGCCAATCATAGAATTAGTGTCAGGCACAGCAACTCAGGTGGAAGAGGAAAACAAGAACGTAAGTAAATGAGCAAATTATAATTCCTCATGCTGACAATGCACCTTCTCAAAAAAAGAAACCCCAATTCAAGGTCTGTGACCTTGAATGAACTTCTGATTTTCAGTTCTGCTCTATAATCCACGACCTTGACATTTCTGGTCTTTATCAAGGAGGGACAAAAATATAGTATTCATTCTCCAAAAACATTAGCAGGAGTTTAAAAGATCCATATGTTGAAAAGCATCTTGGGGAGAAAATAATGACTTGAAAACATGTGATAGTTTTATTAAGTCACCTTCTTTTTAATGAATCATTAAAATTGAGCCCAGAGCAATCCTACCTGTTGTGGATTCTTGCTTCAAGCTTTCTCTCTGCTCCCCACCCTGAACCTGAAACTTTGTTGAGAATGACTGTGAATCCACAGTTTTAAGGTTCATTAATCATACTCCCTGCCGCATATGCTTTCTGATGTGCTATGATGCTGAATGAGATTCCCGTATTTATGCAAAATATTAGCCGAACTTTTTTTATTAAAGACGTGCTTTATTAATCTTAATAAATCATAGTTTGTTGGGTCCTTTCTGACTGCTTCTCAAGTAAAATGGGGCTTGACTGTGCAGTAACAGTGTTTATGTCATGCTTGAATTGTTTAAGGTGAGGCTTTGAGTAGTTTTATTGCTTTTGTTTATATAGGTAAACCCAATCTGCGCATTTGAAATGATTGATGAACTGCAGCCCCACTTGGAGTGTTTGTCATCACTCATGTGCTGAAGTGACATTTCTTTATGTATTTTGGCATAAACATATGCAACTACTGGCAAAGCATTTGACCCTAGAGTCTGACTATTTGTCATTCTAATCTTTTTTGCCCAAAGTCAGGCAAGTTACTGTATATTCTATCTTCACGCACATTGCTAATTATTCAACAGACAGTAAAATAGTCTTGTGGCTGGGATTGCATAAATTGCTGAATGTGCGATCTTCATTTCTCTAGCCAGGCAGCTAGGTACTATGCAGAAAAATAAATAAAGTTGAGATGCATGTAAATGTCAAGGAAGACAGCCATATTGAACTACAATAGCTTTTCAGGAAAATCTGCAGCTTCTACCCATCGAAAAAAAAGGGAGAGAAATATGCCATGAGTGTATGAGTGTGGAATTTAGCAAATCAAATGTAAGCTAAGATTAAGCAAAATTCATTAGACATGACTACCTTGGAATATAATTTTTCTATAATGGGTCTTCGTTGAAAAGCAAGTAACCAATAACTCAGATCATGTAGACAGAGATAAATGAAGGACTTCCTAACCTCCAGGCTCAGAGTTCACACTCTGTGTTGTGCTGTTTGAAGATGTGTGATTATTTATTGGTGAAAATGTCAGAAAAAATAATTAAAGTGTGAAGTAATTTTCTGAGGAAAGCAATCACACCTCATTTGGAGAACTTGGCTGTGGTTGCATTCCTATAAGTTCTGAGTAAGCAACAGCAGAGTGGAGAGGGGAGTGGCAGGAAGGAGTGAACCAATTTCAAAACACTTTCTTAAGAGAAACCAGAATAAGTGATATCATTATTACCTGGTTCATGGAGTGTAATGAAGAGGCAGAAGGTTAAATGTTCATAGAAAAATCAAAGCTAACATTCCTAGGCAGGATGCAGGACATGGTTCTTAGGATAAACCTTCATGAGAAATAAGGTAACTTGCTTATAATTTGTGACACAAAAATATTTTACTTACTACCATCAATGAATTTTCAGCTAACTATTCAACTTTGGTGTGGCTGACAAAAAGGAGACACTAAGTAGAACTGAGAGATTTCAAGTGTTCATCCGCAATAGGCACTACTTGGGAGAGTGGTATTTGAGAATTTTCCATCTACTTTCTTCATTAATCAAGATGACATGCTGAACTTCTTATTAAGTAGATTTTCTTAGTTTACCTATGGAGAACCAGACTTTCAGTAAAGTGAGGAAAGGTTGAAAATTAGCATAAGAAGATAGTAGACATTGAGTTAGTATTACAAATAAACATTGGGGTAACAAAATATCCTCACAAATATAAAAGTATAAGATGTATAAAACTATTTTGATGTTAATTTAGTTTAAACATTACAATTCAAGAAGGTAGTATAGGAATTCTTTTTTTTTTTTTTTTTACTTTAATTTGCTTTTATTTTCAGGATGGATTTTTGGTTTCATTTTTTAAACTATCCGTCAGTCAGGCAGTCAGGCAGTTCAGTCTCTCAATCATGTCTGACTCTCTACAACCCTGTGGACTGCATCTCGCCAGGTGTCCGGGCCCATCACCAACTCCCAGAGTTTACTCAAACTCAACTCCATTGACTCGGTGATGCCATCCATCCATCTCATCCTCTGTCATCCCCTTTCCCCCTTGCTTTCAATCTTTTCCCAGCAACAGGGTCTTTTCAAATGAGTAAGTTCTTCACATCAGGTGGCCAAAACATTGGAGTTTCAGCTTCAACATCAGTCCTTCCAATGAACATTCAGGACTGATTTCAATTAGGATGGACTGGTTGGATCTCCTTGTAGTCCAAGGGACTCTCAAGAGTCTTCTCCAACACCACAGTCCAAAAGCATCAATTCTTCAGTGCTCAGCTTTCTTTGTGCAACTCTCCAATCCATACATGACCATTGGAAAAACCATAGCCTTGACTAGAAAGACCTTTGTTGGCAAAGTAATGTCTCTGCCCTTTAATTTGCTGTCTAGGTTAGTCATAACTTTTCTTCCAAGGAGTGTGCATCTTTTAATTTCATGGCTGCAGTCACCATCTGCAGTGATTTTGGAGCCCCTCAAAAATAGTCTGCCACTGTTTCCCCTGTTTCTCCATCTATTTACCATGAAGTGATGGGATCAGATGGCATGATGTTTGTTTTCTGAATGTTGAGCTTTAAGCCAACTTTTTCACTCTCCTCTTTCACTTTCATCAAGAGGCTCTTTAGTTCTTCTTCCCTTTCTGCCATAAGGGTAGTGTCATCTCCATATCTGAGGTTATTGATATTTCTCCAGCAATCTTGAGTCAACCTTGTGCTTCATCCAGCCCAGCGTTTCTCATGATGTACTCTGCATATAAGTTAAATAAGCAGGGTGACAATATACAGCCTTGACGTACTCCTTTCCCAATTTGGAACCATTCTGTTGTTCCATGTCCAGTTCTAACTGTTTCTTCCTGACCTGCATATAAATTTCTCAAGAGGCAGGTCAGGTGGTCTGGTATTCCCATCTCTTGAAGAATTTTCCACAGTTTATTGTGATCCACACAGTTAAAGGCTTTGGCATAGTCAATAAAGCAGAAATAGATGTTTTTCTGGAACTCTCTTGCTTTTTTGATGGCCCATCAGATTTTGACTATTTGATCTCTGGTTCCTCTGCCTTTTCTAAAACCAGCTTGAACATCTGGAAGTTCATGGTTCACATACTGTTGAAGCCTAGATTGGAGAATTTTGAGCATTACTTTACTAGAGTGTGAGATGAGTACAATTGCGTGGTAGTTTGAGCATTCTTTGGCATTGCCTTTCTTTGGAATTGGAACGAAAACTGAACTTTTCCAGTCCTGTGGCCACTGCTGAGTTTTCCAAATTTGCTGCCATATTGAATGCAACACTTTCACAGCATCACCTTTCAGGACTTGAATTAGCTCAACTGGAATTCCATCACCTCCACTAACTTTGTTCATAGTGATGCTTCCTAAGGCCCTCTTGACTTCACCTTCCAGGATGTCTGGCTCTAGGTAAGTGATCACACCATCGTGATTATCCGGGTCGTGAAGATCTTTATTGTATAGTTCTTTGTATCCTTGCCACCTCTTCTTAATA
>SJYQ01002196.1:1240613-1297244 GCA_006410935.1 Redunca redunca
AGCTTTAAGCCAACTTTTTCACTCTCCTCTTTCACTTTCATCAAGAGGCTCTTTAGTTCTTCTTCCCTTTCTGCCATAAGGGTAGTGTCATCTCCATATCTGAGGTTATTGATATTTCTCCAGCAATCTTGAGTCAACCTTGTGCTTCATCCAGCCCAGCGTTTCTCATGATGTACTCTGCATATAAGTTAAATAAGCAGGGTGACAATATACAGCCTTGACGTACTCCTTTCCCAATTTGGAACCATTCTGTTGTTCCATGTCCAGTTCTAACTGTTTCTTCCTGACCTGCATATAAATTTCTCAAGAGGCAGGTCAGGTGGTCTGGTATTCCCATCTCTTGAAGAATTTTCCACAGTTTATTGTGATCCACACAGTTAAAGGCTTTGGCATAGTCAATAAAGCAGAAATAGATGTTTTTCTGGAACTCTCTTGCTTTTTTGATGGCCCATCAGATTTTGACTATTTGATCTCTGGTTCCTCTGCCTTTTCTAAAACCAGCTTGAACATCTGGAAGTTCATGGTTCACATACTGTTGAAGCCTAGATTGGAGAATTTTGAGCATTACTTTACTAGAGTGTGAGATGAGTACAATTGCGTGGTAGTTTGAGCATTCTTTGGCATTGCCTTTCTTTGGAATTGGAACGAAAACTGAACTTTTCCAGTCCTGTGGCCACTGCTGAAGTTTCCAAATTTGCTGGCATATTGAGTGCACCACTTTCATAGCATCATCTTTTAAGATTGAAATAGCTCAACTGGAATTCCATCACCTCCACTAACTTTGTTCATAGTGATGCTTCCTAAGGCCCTCTTGACTTCACCTTCCAGGATGTCTGGCTCTAGGTGAGTGATCACACCATTGTGATTATCTGGGTCATGAAGATCTTTTTTGTATGGTTCTTCTGTGTATTCTTGCCACCTCTTATTAATATCTTCTCCTTCTGTTAGGTCCATATCATTCTATCCTTTATTGAGCCCACCTTTGCGTGAAATGTTCCCTTGGTATCTCCAGTTCTCTTGAAGAGATCTCTAGTCTTTCCCATTCTATTATTTTCCTCTATTTCTTTTCACCAATCACTGAGGCAGGCTTTCTTATCTCTCCTTGCTATTATTTGGAACTCTGCATTCAAATGGGTATATCTTTCCTTTTCTCCTTTGCTTTTGGCTTCTCTTCTTTTCACAGCTATTTGTAAGGCCTTCTAAGACAGTCGTTTTGCTTTTTTGCATTTCTTTTTCTCGGGGATGGTCTTGATCCCTGGCTCCTGTACAATGTCATGAACCTCTGTCTATAGTTCATCAGGCATTCTGTCTACCAGATCTAGTCCCTTAAATCTATTTGTCACTTCCACTTATAGTCATTAGGGATTTGAGTTAGGTCATACCTGAATCGGAGAAGGCAATGGCAACCCACTCCAGTATTCTTGCCTGGAGAATCCCAGGGATGGAGGAGGCTAGTGGGCTGCTGTCTATGGGATCGCACAGAGTCGAACATGACTCAAGCGACTTAGCAGCAGCAGCAGCAGCATACCTGAATGGTCTAGTGGGTTTCCCTACTTTCTCCAATTTAAATCTATGTTTGGCAATAAGAAGTTCATGATGTGAGCCACAGTCAGCACCATGTCTTGTTTTTGCTGACTGTATACAGCTTCTCCATCTTTAGCTGAAAAGAATATGATCAATCTGATTTCAGAGTTGGTCATCTGGTGATGTCCATATGTAGAGTCTTCTCTTGTGTTGTTGGAAGAAGGTGTTTGCTATTTTAAACTGTAGTAAGCTTTATTATTGTTCAGTGTATTTACTGCTGTTCTGAGGGGGCTGCAGAGTATATCATGAGAAGCACAAGCTGGAATCAAGATTGCCAGGAGAAATATCTATAACCTCAGATATGCAGATGACACTACCCTTATGGCAGAAAGTGAAGAGAAACTAAAAAGCCTCTTGATGAAAGTGAAAGAGGAGAGTGAAAAAGTTGGCTTAAACCTCAACATTCAGAAAACGAAGATCATGGCATCTGGTCCCATCACTTCATGGCAAATAGATGAGGAAACAGTGGAAACAGTGTCAGACTTTATTTTTATGAGCTCCAAAATCACTGCAGATGGTGACTGCAGCCATGAAATTAAAAGACGCTTACTCCTTGGAAGAAAAATTATGACCAACCTAGATAGCATATTGAAAAGCAGAGACATTACTTTGCCAACAAAGGTCCATCTAGTCAAGGCTATGTAATTACAACTTGGACATTTCCATTTTCCAGTGGTCATGTATGGATGTGAGAGTTGGACTGTGAAGAAAGCTGAGTGCTGAAGAATTGATGCTTTTGAACTGTGGTGTTGGAGAAGACTCTTGAGAGTCCCTTGGACTGCAAGGAGATCCAACCAGTCCATTCTGAAGGAGATCAGCCCTGGGATTTCTTTGGAAGGAATGATGCTAAAGCTGAAACTCCAGTACTTTGGCCACCTCATGTGAAGAGTTGACTCATTGGAAAAGACTCTGATGCTGGGAAGGATTGGGGGCAGGACAAAAAGGGGATGACAAAGGATGAGATGTCATCACTGACTCGATGGACATGAGTTTGAGTGAACTCCAGGAGTTGGTGATGGACTGGAAGGCCTGGCGTGCTGCAATTCATGGGGTCGCAAAGAGTCGGACACGACTGAGAGACTGAACTGAACCGAACTGAACTGAGGGGGCTAGGGAAAATTTTAGTTCCCTGTGACTTTAGATTTGGTCATGAAACTGGCATTCCCCCCACCCCCCAAGCAAAAGGATTATACTTCTAGAGTGGTCATGTAATTTTCTTTGAGCAATGAAATGTGCACAGAGTAGCCTGTGACACATCAAAACGGAAGTTTGGAAAAGCATCCTATATTTCCACCACACTCTTGTCCCTGTGATGTAAGTCTGGCAATATTCTAGAATAGGGACACTCCAGCAGCCTAGGTCCCAGAACAAAGAGGAACAGAGGGCAACTGGCCCACCACAGACATGGAACATGAATGTGCAAGAAAACATTTTGGTTAGTTAGTAAGATTTTGTGGTTATTTGTTATTGCACGATAATATACCCTCTCTTGATTGTTATTCTAAGAATCTGGAAAACATCTGTAAATAAGAAAATGCATGGAAAAATTCACCAGGAACTCCTCATATTTTTTCCTCTATTGATTAAATCTGGTTCAGCAGACAATCATTCAATATCCAACCTTCTGCTAGGTGGTGTTGAGACTTATCAAAGAAAGATACACCATAATCGTAGCCTTCAAAACCTTTACATTTTAGTCATTATTTACAGTCTCTATTACAGCAATTATTTCTTACTCTTGAGACCTAGGCAACAACATGATGCACACATTTATGCATATATGTGAACTGCATTTAAAAATCTTATTTCTAGAAGCCATAAAGTACAGTGTGACTACTTGGTGTTTGCATCTCAAACACCCATTATTTTGGAGGTACCATTAGACACAACTGACATATTTTCAGATTAGTTGTTGCTAAATTCCATGCAAAGCATTTCCACATTTTACCCCATGTAAGCCTTACCATCCAGATGTTTCCAGTGCATAGGTCTGCTGGCCTGAGCCCAGGTCTCTTTCCTATATATCACCTTGCTGTGGGGCCTAAGTGTTTCACAGTGATCAGGTGCTGGGAACCATGATGCACTGCCAGCTGTAAGGACTCAGCTAGTCTTTCTCCAGGTGGCTGCACCCACTTCATCCTCTCTGGCACTTGGTTCGTTTGAAATCACTGAATTTGGATTGTGCATTTCAATGAGTTTCTTCCAAGCTTAGTCTGATGCAGTGCAAAGCTCCTTTCTATCCACTTCCTGCTTCCTGTCAGGATGACAGACCTAATGCCAATGAATAATAGCATCTAAGGACCATCAGCACAAGAAGCCCGGTTTCCATTTTTGGTTAAAATCCTACTGCTTAGGCACCAATATCTTCTTGACTTGGCATTCAGAAATAACAAGGAAGAGCATAGATCAAAGAGCAGTTATAGTAAATTTATATATTTAATTTTTTCATGGACTGAAAGTAAACATACAACACATTATTTGTATCAGACAACACTTTAACATGTATTTGGATCAGTAAGCACACTAAAATATTCTTTGATTTTTGACTCACACAGCATAGAAGTTACAGCAGTAGAATATGATATGTGGTATAGGATCAAGTATATACTCAAATTTAATGAAAAAGCAATGACTACATTTTCATCTCTTTGTAATTATAACTTGAACATTTCCTCCAAGCATGAAGCCTGGTGTCATGAAGCCTGCAGTCAAAAAGACTGCAGTAAGCCCACTTCACTAAGATGGTCAAATTCCTTCAAGCCTTTTACTCCCATCATATCCATTCTTATGCTCCAATTTTATTGATTCTAAACTGTGATCATACTAACCATACAATGCTATGGCATTATTTGCATCTTCTTCCGTGTACTTATATGTATAACCTAATGTGGAAAACAATAAGACATAGTGATTTTTATATGAATGTACAAACAAGTGTGTGCAAAATTTGAGCACAACTTAAGTTACCTAGGTTTATTGGCAGAGTGTATATAAGACAAATAATATTCTAGTACTTGAACAGACAGGTTTATGTTGCAATACATTGGTGTACTTTCATTGATTCAGTCATTCATTTATCAAAAAGATGTTGAATACCTATACCTCTATCAGACCCATTTTTAAGCATTGTAGGCAAAATAGCAAATAAAATATTTTCTCTGTTGCAGAACTGATATTCTAATGGGGAAATGTGACAATAAGCAAATAAGATACTTAAAACAGCAATTGGCAATTACTAAATAATTTTAAAGGGTAAAGGGATAGAAAATGCAGATATTATTTTAAATACTGTGGTCAGACACTTCCCTGGTTTTCCAGTGATTGAGTTGCACCCGTGCCTTTCCCCCAGTCCAAAAGAGACTGTATGTATGCTTCCAATGCATGGGGCATGGGTTCAGTCTTGATCAGGGAACTAAGATCCCACAAACTGCACAACATGGCCAAAAATTAAAAAAACAATGAGAATAATCAAATATTTTTTAAAGAAATACTTATAAAGATACTGTGGTCAGGGAAAGACTTTAAATGCACTTTTGAACAGGAATTTGTTATGGAGTAAGGGTAACAGCTGGACTTCCCTGGTGGCTTAGCAATAAAGAATCTTCCTGCCATTCCAGGAGACACAGGTTTGATTCCTGGGTCAGGAAGATCTCCTGGAGAAGGAAATGGCAACCCACTCCAGTATTATTGCCTGGGAAATCCCATGGACAGAGAAGCCTGGCAGACTACAGTCCATGAGGTTGCAGAGTTGGACATGACTTAGCAACTAAGCAGAGCACAGCTCAGTGACTAAACAGCAACAAGGACGACAGCTACAGATTAAACTGTCCACTGATAGTCTGCCTCCAGATTCTTATCTGGGGGCTTACCTGTCCTTTCTTTTATTTTCCCAATTATATTTCTACATATAAAATGCTTACCTTGATTTTCCTGGGTTTTCATTACTAACATAAAATCATTCAGACAATGATAGCCTCTATTTAGAGATTAGAAATATCATATACCCTAACATTTGTGTCAGGAATTCTTGTCAAATTGCCTCTCATATTTTTTTTTTTGGAGGGGACAGAGAATAGTTACTTTAAAATATTTTCCTTGAATTAAGAGAAGTTTCATTCTTCTATATAGAGATGATTTATCAGCCAGCTTTTCCTCTAAATTACTAAGCCAATTCAGGGGAGATGAAAGAATTTATTCTTTAAGGTAAACACAGAGAAAAAAATCAGAAAGAAATTGACAGCCTAGTGAGACAAAAAGGCATATTCATTAAAGAAAACCTTTTTTAAGGGAAACTTGCAACATTGCTTCTTTGAAAAACTGCTGCTCTGTCACAGCTGTGTGGCTGCACACACAGCTAAAGCTACCCACGGTGACACAATTCTAGGGCAGGTAGTTCCCTGTAGCCATATTACACAAAGTCACCCTTTAAATCCACATTGCATTTCGTCCAAAAGTTGGAGCAAGAAAGAGGTGAAGAAATTCACTGGAAAGGCTGGGAGCCTTGAGCCTCTGTCCCACTGTCCCCTTTGCAGTCTCTGGCTGGATGAGCTGAGGTCACATTGCATGACACAGGGCTTGCTTTCTTTTGCTCATCTTGTGGATTTTTATGAAGAAATCCTAGGATAACGTACACAAGAACACACCATGAACCTGGCATGTCATCAGAACTTGGTAATTACAAGGTCTAGTTAGTAGTGTGGCCCCATTTCTCTTTCTTCATTCATTCTCTGATGCATATCCAAGTATGGACAAAGAGACAAACTTGAAAGAGATGAAAAAGTGGAGTTAACTAACAGAACTTGTGCAGTAATGATCTGTCACCTCAAAACTGAAACCCTAAGCTTTCATTATAATGAAGGTCTGGGCCTTGCCAAACATAGCTATGATTTTACCTATCTCAATGTATGCTGTACTTCATTGAACCCTCTTTGAAGAAGGTTCAAATTAAACAGTCACAGTTTAGATCCCACCAAGAAGACGTCATGAAGATAATGATCTAACAAATGCTGCATTTTGTGAGATGCAGGAGAGGAAGACGGGTGCAGCTGTGGTCCACCAGCCTCGCCAGAGACTTGGTCTAAGATGGATACTGTCTCCTGCTTTTTGAAAGAGAGTTCGGACTGACACTTTACACTTCATATTTTATCCTTTGTTTTGTTTAAAGTACAAAGGAAAACCAGAGTTACATAAAATTATTCTGTTAATTTGTATTCTCGGTCTCTCCCACTTAAGTGTAAAATCTATGGAGGCAGTGCCTCCATCTGCGTATCCACAGAGCCTAGAACAATGCCATAACCTCACTAGAACATTCAGGTAGAAGTTGTAATTTTAGATGAAAGAATGACAAATATATGAATGAATAGATAAATAAAATAATATCCAGATAAGGAAATACCTTTTTTGTTCCCCTTTCACATCTACGATCATGCCTGGAATCCAGTGAGTGTTTAATATGTGAAGAAATCTTAAAGATCTTGAACTTCAGACATGCCCTTGACTGAAGAATGGTCCTCTTTTCTCTAGGAAAAAATGGCCTTTTCAAGCAAGGGTTTAGCTTCAAAAAGGCATAAATAGAGCCATGAAACCCAGAAAGACGTCATACTTGATTGCTCTCACATTGAGCAGCTGTGTTTTGAGACACCCGTTAGAAGGCATGTTGTCTAAACTCCCACTCAACTCAGAAGACTCTCCTCTGACAGTCCTGTGAGATGAATATCCGCTCAAATATATCCTGTGAAAAGAAGGTCGTCACTTTTAAAGCCAGCCATTAAATGGTTGGAAAGCTATAATTGTTAGAATTTTCCTACTTCTATGGGGTCAAAATCTGCCTCCTGAACTGGAGACACTGCTCTTTTTATTTTCACAGAAGCAACTAAATCAACTCTATTATTTCTTAAATATAGAAGAGTCTCTTCTTTCTGTTTTTTTCTCCACCCCTAGTTTTTAACTCTTATTCAGAGAAAATGTGTTTGATGATTCATGTTCTACTTAAGTAGAATATAATGTACGTGGCCATTTACAATAACATAGGAAAGAATAAGAGGAGAAAATATGAAAAAGGCCACATTCCACATCTGTTATTTCAAATGAATCATCACTATCAACCTATATTATTAGATCAATTTGAAGATTAGGATAACTGAGGCACAGGGAAGTTAAATACTATGAAAATTCAAGCTAGAATTTGAAAGCAGAAATGGCTGTCTTGGAAAATATATGTTTTGTCTTATTTAGATCCGATTTGGTATCTGTCTTTACATTTTGGATCAAAGTATTTTCTGTGAACTAAGGTAACCTTATATTCCTTAGTGGTAGGGGTTTTGTTTCAAAAAGAACCAGCCCTAGTAGCTTGTGATTTGGATATTCAAGGTTCTGAGTGGGATAAAGGATCTCTAGCATGAGTAGGAGTAGCTGAGAAGTGGCAAAATACATGAACAGAACAAGGCAGGAATTCTCTGGCAAGCTCTCTAAGTTAGGTTCCAAAAGTTCCTTAAGACCCTCAGAAGTACAGAATATTTAGACAGACAAGTCCACTCCCAAGAACTGAATATGGACAAAGATATTGGATAATAGCCACACTCCTCAGCACTGAGCCTGAAGTCTGAGAATTCAACATTAATAAAACCAGTACTGGCAAGCATTTTATGGTCTATTTGCCTATTATGCATAAACTTGTGTTCTTTAAAATAATTTAAGGATTTTGCAAGAAAAACATAGATATAAGAAAATCCCTAAAATAAAGATAAATGCATCAAAGCCAGGTAATTCAGAAGGGAACATCTTATATCAGAAACAAACAATAGGTAAAATTGGGCTCTGTAGTCATGCACCCATATTTAGCCCTGAGCTCCCTGACAGCCAGGATGGAATTAGGGAAGAAGAAGCAACCAGTGTGATGTCTGAGTATTTAACAGAGGCCACTGCCTTTTGCTTTTTTCTCATCTCCTGATACACATGGGAAGAACAAGAAGCGTGTTAAATGAGGGTCACTCTGAACTAAGCTGGAAACGATAGAGCTGGGATCTTTCACAAATGTTGATACTCAGACACTACCTGTCTGAGTAATTCTTTTGTAAATGAGCTGATATGAATTTATTATTCAGTGAATTAATCAACAAGCATACACTGAACCTCAGCTAAGTGCCAGGCACAATTCCTCTCTCTTGAAGGCATACAGTCGATATAAAGAGTGCTTGATTATCTCCCAAATGGTGGGTATAAATCAAATCTTTTCAAAGTATTTTCATTGTAGAATCTCTTCTGAAACATGCAGTGCACATACACACACACACAGACTCCTAGCAGTGGCTCAACAGTGAGAAAGACGAAGGATCCTGCTTTCCTGGAGCCTGTGTTCTAGTGGTATCTTGGTACACATGTCACGGAAGTCAATAAGGAAGAATGAGTCAAGGCTCAGGCTCTGAAGTCGAGAATTTAAGCGCATATCTTAGTCGCAACTAAATGTGTGCCACTGACCATTCAACAAAACTGTTCCAGATCTCAGTTCCACTTAGGCAAAATAGGGAAGACAATTCATAGGGCTGTTGTGCAGATTAAATATGATAGTGAGCAATGGCTGGCACAAAATTGTTCTCAATACCTGTTGGCTAGTACTGCATTACAGATGAGGAAATTAAAATCGAGGAAGGTAGCATGATTACCTGAAATACAACTAGCAAATGGTAGAATTTGGAGTCATATCCAAGGAGTATGGCACAAAATTTTGTTTTCTTCACCAAACTTCATTGAAAGACAAGGTCATGGAAGACCAGAGCCAGATCTTGAAATATCTGGAATGACAGGCTAGAAAAATTTGAACTTAACAATAATGAGCCATTGAAGTTTTGAGGATCATACCAGTGAAATGATTAGAATGTTGTTGTAAAAGGACTGATTTTCTGGCAATATAGAGAATTGCTGAAAGATCAATTAATACAGATTTAAGATTTACTGAGATTTATATTTCAGCTTTTAATGAAAATGTAAAAGCCTTGCTGCCATAGCTCCAAAGAGGGCCCAGTCACTGAAAGATTAATTTTAGTGGGCCAGGATCAATGAGAACAAACTAAGTTCTAACACTGAACTTGAAGGTGAGACCATCTCTGGAGACGGCAGAACAGCAGCTAACATAGCCAGCACAGCTTAGTATAAAAGGTAGGAGGCACCTGGGCCTGTGGTCATTCTCAACCACATAGCTATCCATTTCTTTACCTCTTTTGAGTCTCATTTCTCTCATCTACAACAAAAGGATAATAAAAATACCTACGTCTGAGGGTTTTTGTGATTTTAAAACAATTACTTTAGAAAAAGCGCTTAGAACAGTGTCTTGTACACAGTATGTGCTCACTAAACCTCAGCTCTTATTATTACAATAATTAGATTTATGACTTGGAGAGAGTTCCTTAAGCTTTTTGAACTTTAGTGTCTACATATCTCTGAGTGGGGAACATACTGTAAATCTCAGTTCTATGAAAGTTTTTTTTTTCACATCTTTAAGTTATATAAGCAGGATGACTATTTTGCTTCATGTCTGTATTTTATGTATAGCTTTTTTTTTTAACTGAAAAAACTTTCTAAAACTATCGAATGTTATAATCAGTGGCATCTTAGTGTCAAGGGCTTATCTTTCATAACTCTTGACGACAAAGATATTATATGGCCCAAGGCATAGTACACAGGAAATATTAACTTTTTTTTTGTTCCTTTTGTTTCCAGAGCTTCGTTTTTCATTCCATTGATATATGGGCATTTACATACATCTTAATTTTTATTTCTTTGAAATAAAGTACTCATTTGCTATGTTTGCTCTTTCAAAATTAGACATAGATCCACTCCTCCCCCCTCACCTTATAATGTATTTCAGGACATTAATTCTTAGACTGTTTTAGGCCACTTCATGAAACACTTAAGCAGCACAGTGGTTAAGAGCCAGGGTTTCTAAATTAGATAGACTTTCAACATTCTCTTGTATATTAGTTGATAATAATGAGATTAACCTTAAAGGTGGTTTGAAAACTAAGTAAAATGCTAAATATGCTGGTGGTGATGGTTTAGTCGCTAAGTCATATCATCTCTTGTAATCCCATGGACTGTAGCCCACCAGGCTCCTCAGACCGTGGAATTTCCCAGGCAAGAATACTGTACTGGGTTGCTATTTCCTTCTCCAGAGGATCTTCCTGATCCAGGGATTGAACCCACATTTCCTGCATTGCAGGCAGATTTTTTACCCATTAACCACCAGGGAAGCCGAAATACACAGTACTTGGCATATATCATCCCTCAGCAAATCATAGCTCTCATTGTTTATTTTAACAACAATCATGAGTTCTCTACCATCTATGGCCAACAAAATTATGAGCATAAAAATTCCTAAATAAAATATATATTTCATAAATTCATTGCTTGTTTAATGTGCTTTAAATGATTTTAACAGATCATTGATTTCAATGCAGAATTGTCATATTCTAAAATCAGGGATAACTCTGTCCCCCAAGTATGCAATTTAAAAATATTAAAACTCATGTTAATATAATATAAAATAAGACATATCCAAAAATGATATTCCTATTATACACTCTATGTCAATGATGGCACTTACTGACATTTAAGTAATGGCACACACTTATGATGTCGAAGTCCATGACGCCTTCTGTTGACACAGTTGCAAAAATTGTAGGAAGAACATAATACAACTGAGAAGAAATTCGATTCAGTGCTAAGGGTATTTCTAAAAAGGAGATTCATGGAGCATAACAGTTTAAAGTATAAAACAAGTCAATCCTATAGCATGATAAACTACAACCAGAGTTCCCCAGTCCCTACAGGAATCAAAGGGGAAAAACTATACATTCAGTGACCACATCAAGTATAAAATTTATCCTGGTTCTATAACTGCAAAGTGAAAAGAGGTCACAGAACTGAGTGAAGCCATGAGTCACCAGTCCTGGAGGGAGGAAGATGGGTAAGGTCATCACCCCACCCCATCCCATCCCCATGCATTTGAAATTTCACAGAATGCCCTCCTTGATCTGTCTGTCAGGATCTAGTAATTAAAATAATGTTCAAGTCAAATAGGAAACCTGGTAGAACTTCTCTACTAGGTAAACCTTTTTGGGAGAATTAAAAATAATTTTCATAGAAATAGTTAACATTATTAAATTCTTACTCTGTGGAAACCTCTGGGCTAAGTAAATGCTTCTGTATAACTGGTTGAGGAGCCTGCCTTGTTAATCTTTATGGTCCCAGCACATAGCACAGTATTTGGTACATAAAAAGGTATTCTATTAACATTTTTCTCAATGAAAACAATAATTTTATCCACATAAAAATGACATCAAAAACTGTCATATCTCCTTGGTATTTTTGAAATGAGAACTCCATACTTATAATTAATACTTACCATCTTTCGATCTTTTTGTTTTTGTTTAGGTAGTCAGAGTTCATTTCAGAAAATTGTTTTGCTCAAACAAGTATAAACAAACAAAACATTTTACTGTGGAATGTTACTCAAATTCAAATCCTTTTGTATTCAAGTCCCTTTTGTATTTTAACCTTAAAAATACTTCCATCTGGATATTAATATATTCTCAAAATTTCATCTTGATGAAGGACATTAGAATATCCTCCTTTTCTAACTTTAATTATTGTTGAGTTTTCTGGGGGTCATTTCCATCTCCGTTGTAAATGCAAGTAGAGCATTGTATTTTCTTTCCCTTTCATCTCTTGTAGCTCCCTAGATCCCCACAGTTTTTCAAAAATAACTGTAAATGATGCAGTTAGCATGCTTGCCAGTTTCTTTCATCCCGCAGACTAGAAGGTATATCATCAGGGCCTGCTGATTTGTAGATATGCCGACTTTCCAAGGACTCACTTAGCCTGCTTTTGTAGATAGCTATTTTTACAAGATCTTCATTACTTCCTGATTGCCCAATATTCTTCTTCTTTTATTCTTCCCAAAGACCAATTTATAACATAAGTTCAAGGCCTCAGACATGTTAAAGTTATCATTAATTTCAAGATGCTCCACGTTTATGAGTCCATTGGTCACAGCATTGATTGTGACCCTACTGTGTTCAGAGCACTCCACTTACCAAAGCTGCGAACAGCTGGAGGCTTTTATCCCTGAGAGCCTTTTGTCCTTATTATAATCTTTTTGTTACTTCTGTCTCATGTTCTCTTTAGCTATAGTTTGTTACTCACTGCAATATGTGAGTTGGGCTTATCTTCTCAACTTACAATAGAGGTGACATGCTTGCCTGAGCAATCCTGAAAAGTATTCTAAGAAAGCACTCTGTTTTCACAATTAGGTTCTGCTTTATTTATGGAATTTTTTGAAGTTGCTTTGTGTCCCATGCTCACTTGTTTAATGTTTTCCAAAATCAGATTCATTGGTATTTATTATTAATAATGTATCCAAGTAATGTAAATGCCTTGATTGGAATAGCACTCAAATGGTTGAGTTAGAGGGGTTGTTGTTCAGTTGCTCAGTTTTGTCTGACTCTTTGTGACATCATGGATTGGAGCATTCCAGGCTTCCCTGTCCTTCACTATCCCCCAAAGTTTGTTCAAAATCATGTCCATTGAGTCAGTGATGCCATCCAACCATTTCATCCTTCATTACTACCTTCTCTTCCCTCCTTCAATCTTTCCCAGCATCAGAGTCTTTTCCAGTGAGTCAGATCTTCGCATCAGGTGGCCAAAGTATTGGAGCTTCAGCATCAGTCCTTTCAATGAATATTCAGTACTAATTTCCATTAGGATGGACTGGTTGAATCTCCTTGCTCTCCAAGGGACTCCAAAGAGTCTTCTCCAGCACCATAGTTTGAAAGCATCAATTATTCAGCACTCAGCCTACTTTGTGGTCCAACCCTCACATCCATACATGACTTCTAGAAAAACCACAGCTTAGACTGGCGTTATAGTTAGCCTAGATGCACCACAACAATATTATTAAATAATAATATAGCTGACCCTATTTGTATTTATCACTCAGTTCAGTTCAGTCACTTAGTTGTGTCCGACTCTGCGACCCCGTGGACCACAGCATGCCAGGCCTCCCTGTCCATCACCAACTCCTGGACTTACCCAAACTCATGTCCATTGAGTCAGTGATGCCATGCAACCATCTCATCCTCTGTCATCCCCTTCTCCACCTGTCCTGAATCTTTCCCAGCATCAGGGTCTTTTCAAATGAGTCAGCTCTTCGCATCAGGTGGCCAAACGATTGGCATTTCAGCTTTAACATCAATCCTTCCAGTGAACACTCAGGACTGATCTCCTTTTGGATGGACTGGTTGAACCTCCTTGCAGTCCAAGGGATGCTCAAGGGTCTTTTCCAGTGCCACAGTTCAAAAGCATCATTCTTCAGCACTCAGCTTTCTTTATACTCCAACTCTCACATCCATACATGACTACATAGCCTTAACTAGACAGACTTTTGCTGGCAAAGTTATGTCCCTGCTTTTTAATATGTTGTCTAGGTTGGTCATAACTTTACTTTCAAGGAGTAAGCATCTCTTAATTTCATGGCTGCAATCACCATCTGCAGTGATTTTGGAGACCAAAAAATAAAGTCTGACACTGTTTCCACTATTCCCCATCTATTTGCCATGAAGTGGGACCAGATGCCATGATCTTAGTTTTCTGAATGTTGAGCTTTAAGCCAACTTTTTCATTCTCCTCTTTCACTTTCATCAAGAGGCTTTTTAGTTCCTCTTCACTTTCTGCCATAAGGGTGGTATCATCTGCATNCAGGTCAGGTGGTCTGGTATTCCCATCTCTTTCAGAATTTTCCACAGTTTATTGTGATCCACACAATCAAAGGCTTTGGCATAGTCAATAAAGCAGAAATAGATGTTTTTCTGGAACTCTCTTGCTTTTTCCATGATCCAGCTGACAATTTAATCTCTGGTTCCTCTGCCTTTTCTAAAACCAGCTGGAACATCTGGGAGTCCATGGTTCACATGTTGCTGAAGCCTGGCTTGGAGAATTTTGAGCATTACTTTACTAGTATTTGAAATGTGTGGTAGTTTAAGCATTCTTTGGCATTGCCTTTCTTAGGGATTGGAATGAAAACTGACCTTTTCCAGTCCTGTGGCCACTGCTGAGTTTTCCAAATTTGCTGCCATATTGAATGCAACACTTTCACAGCATCACCTTTCAGGACTTGAATTAGCTCAACTGGAATTCCATCACCTCCACTAACTTTGTTCATAGTGATGCTTCCTAAGGCCCACTTGACTTCACTTTCCAGGATGTCTGGCTCTAGGTGAGGGATCACACCATCGTGATTATCTGGGTTGTGAAGATCTTTTTTGTGTGGTTCTTCTGTGTATTCTTGCCACCTCTTCTTAATATCTTCTGCTTCTGTTAGGGATACCATTTCTATCCCTTACTGAGCCCATCTTTGCATGAAATGTTCCCTTGGTATCTCTAATCTTCTTGAAGAGATCTGTAGTCCTTCCCATTCTATTATTTTCCTCTATTTCTTTTCACTGATCACTGAGGCAGGCTTTCTTATCTCTCCTTGCTCTGCATTCAAATGGGTATATCTTTCCTTTTCTCCTTTGCTTTTGGCTTCTCTTCTTTTCACAGCTATTTATAAGGCCTCCTTAGATAGCCATTTTGCTTTTTTGCATTTCTTTTCCTTGGGGATGATCTTGCTCCCTGTCTCCTGTACAATGTCACGAACCTCTGACCATAGTTCATCAAGCATTCTGTGTATCAGATCTAGTCCCTTAACTATTTGTCACATCCACTGTATAATCATGAGGGATTCGAGTTAGGCCATACATGAATGGTCTAGTGGTTTTCCCTACTTTCTTCAACTTAAGTCTGAATTTGGCAATAAGGTGTTCATGATCTAAGCCACTGTTAGCTCCCAGTCCTTTTTTTTGCTGACTGTATATAGTTTCTCCATCTTTGGCTGAAAAGAATATAATCAATCTGATTTCGGTGTTGACTATCTGATGATGTCCATTTGTAAAGTCTTCTCTTGTGTTGTTGGAAGAAGGTGTTTGGTATGACCAGTGTTTTCTCTTGTCAAAACTCTGTTAGCCTTTGCCCTGCTTCATTCTGTACTCCAAAGCCAAATTTGTATTTGTAGTAATCGATTTCTTTAAAATATGTTTTGCCACTGTTAATAACATAAGAGTTTATAAGAATTCTATCTCACATGGTGACTTTTGAACATCACAGATAACTGCAAAAACTTGCTGTCAAACACACACTGCCCATCATTTTCTTGCATGATTCATTGGAAGCAGCAAGTGACTTCCATCTTGAGTGGAGCACTAATAGTCCCACTCATTTAGAAAGTATGTAACTGCTTTTAACTTATGCATGAGTTTCTGTGGCACATTTTTACTGTACCTTAGAATATCTGGAGAAATAAACAAGACTAAAACATTTTGTTCACTTTGTTAAAATCTCAAGCACTTTATTTTTTTTTCCATCCCCACTGATTTAATTATCTCTTTGTAACATAATTCCATTGTCAGGCAAAACATTTTTTGACTCTTCAAATACTGGAGAAGCGGTGCATCCAATGAACTGAGATACATGGTTCTTGGGACTTGAAAGATTGAGGGAATGAGGAAAAGGGGGTGACACAGGATGAGATGGTTGGATGGCATCATTGACTCAATGGACATGAGTTTGAATAAACTCTGGGAGATGGTGAAGGACAGGGAAGCCCGACGTGCTGCAGTCCACGGGGTCACAAAGACATGACTGAGCAACTAAACAAGAACAAGGACAATCGCAGCTGTTTAAGGAGACCATGTTTTCTCGTAGGACCTAGCTTATCCGAGTGCCAGTTTCAGAACCCAGAAAGGAAGGAAAAGCAGACGGGCTTTTCCTTGGTGTGGCTCCTTCCTAATGGGCTGCCCAACACCATCTCATGACACGCAAAGGGTTCTGACTTCAGACCTGTTGGGTTCAGGTCCCCAAATTTCTTCTCCTTATTTCTTGAAAACTGAATAAGTTACACTATCAGAATTTCACCTTCCACATATGTAAAATGAAAAAATATAGGTACTTCATTGCTATATGTGATTCCAGTTGATGTAATAGGTATACCCCCTAGCAGTGGTCATGTATGGATGTGAGAGTTGGACTGTGAAGAAGGCTGAGTGCCAAAGAATTGATGCTTTTGTACTGTGGTGTTGGAGAAGACTCTTAAGAGTCCCTTGGACTGCAAGGAGATCCAACCAGTCCATTCTGAAGGAGATCAACCCTGGGATTTCTTTGGAAGGAATGATGCTAAAGCCAAAACTCCAGTACTTTGGCCACCTCATGCAAAGAGTTGACTCATTGGAAAAAACTCTGATGCTGGGAGGGATTGGGGGCAGGAGGAGAAGGGGACGACGGAGGATGAGATGGCTGGATAGCATCACGGACTTGATGGACGTGAGTCTGAGTGAACTCTGGGAGATGGTGATGAACAGGGAGGCCTGGCATGCTGGGATTCATGGGGTCGCAAAGAGTCGGACACGACTGAGCAACTGAACTGAACCGAACTGATGAGATCACGTACTGATTTCATTTATTCATAAATTTATTTAAAAAAGGAAAACAAACAAGATGACTATTCCTGGATAATCAAGCCCGTGTGAAATGAACTATATACACATTATCAACCTAAATATATGTACAGTATATTTATTATTGATATTTTAATGCAGTTACTTTACTTATATCTTGCTAAATTATAAAATGTTTTTCATTTTCTCTTACAAGTGTAGGAACAAGAGAATCACATTGGAGCCGTGATAAAGGTCAAATAATGCAACGTGAAAAATAAGAAAAACAAAAATACTAGTCTTGCTCAGAAATACTGAGCATTTATTTTTAGTCTAAAGGCCAAGTGGTCAGTCTGAGTATTGGCATGTGAATTTGTTATTCCCACCAATTAATGAAGGTTTTGGGCAAGTGTAGCTAGAACTTAGATTCCAAGGTTAGACCCCTATTGCTTTTAAAATCTATTTTTGTGTTTTTCTTCTGTTCTGTGTTGGTCTGGCTCAGTACCAAGTGCATGAACATACCACATACTCAAGCTCCATTTGACAATGTTGTCCCAGTTCAAGGTAGACTCTCTAGAATTAAGTATTTTGTCCCCACTAGTCGTTTGTCAGCTCTTAATTTCAGCTTCACCCCTTTAATAAGGCCTGAAAGTCTCACATTTATTTAGCTACCCCTTTCTCTTTGTTTCCATAGATCCTCTATAACAATACTCTAAAGTCTTTAGGTAAGGAGAGTTTTGGTTTTTTCTTATGACATTACATCGTGCCTGTCACACAGTAGTCCCTCAATTAATATCCACTGATGAATTTATGGATGTTGTTTCCTTAGAGCAATGCTGAAGAGGTAAATGCCATGTAACCACTACCCGTTACAGAACTCCTAATAAGCTGAAACTCTAACAGGCAATTTCTATTCACTCTTCTATTTAATCCTTAATACAACTCTTTAGAGTTGACATTATTATCTTTGTTTTATAGATGAGACACTGAGATTCAGAAAGGTTAAATCATTTGCTAAAGTCATATAGCCAGTAAGTGACAGAACAGGGAAGCAAACTCAAGTTGGCCTGGATCCAAAGTCTTAGCTCTTAACCACAAAATGCTATACTGGGCCTCCATCTTCCTGCCTCAGTATCACTAAGCCACTTCTTAAAGAAAAGCTTTGTGTCCAGCCACACAGATATCAGTTATGGCAATTCCATGGTTTGGCTGAATTCTTTCTGTTTCTAATGAATTCTGTTAGTACAGAATAATAGATTCTCTAGGTGGTGCTACTCTCCCGAATGGCTTGCTTTCAACAATACCTCTCTGGAGCTTTAGAAAAAACAGAATATGTTCCAGACTGAGTGCTCCCTGCAAGAGTCTCTCACAATACTCAAAGGCATTCTCCCATGTTTGCCCATGAATGCCTCCAGTGCAAAATTTCTGCCCCTGGAATTAAGCACAGTTTAATCACCTTTGGGTTCCATTGTTTCATTGTCTCAAACTCACCTTAACTGTATTTTAACTTTACATTTCATAAATTTGTATCCATAGCCCCCCAGGTTAAAGTAACTATTAACTCCCAACTTACTGAACTCTTACTCAGTAATGGGCACTATGTGAAATGTTCCACCTGCATCATCTAGCTTTGACGTCAGGACCCCTCTGTAAGGTGATGTTAGGACTGAAGTCATCCTTCGTAGGAGAAAAAGGTGGTGACTGGCCCAAGATTACAAAGTTTACAAGTGAAAGATGTGGAATTCTATCACATACTGTCTACTGCTAGAGTCTGAACTCTTAATCACTACAATATTACTTTCAAACTAGTACCTCACTTAATAAAACTATTTATGCTGAAAGTGAAAACTGTAGCAATTATTAATATAAAGATTGGCAGAATTTCTCAACAGTCATATTTTTAGTAGCAAATTGTAGTCAGAGCTTTGAGTAGAAAGGTGAGCTCATAGGCTTTCTACCTTTTAATAGAAAGGTAAAATCATAAGTTTTTTCTCTGTAAAAAACTTAGAAATAGGGCCAAGTCCTGTTTACCAACCTTCTTGCTATCAACTGCTATTTTCTTGAATATTATATATCATCAATAAACTAAACTGAAGTAATTATAGCTAAAAGAAAATAAAGCTTATAGCTTAGAGCTGCTGTTGCCTGAATACAAGAACACAAATGATTCTATTAGCTGTTGGATAATGTTGACAAGTGCTCACAGACGTATTACTACACTAGCGGAGACAGTTTTAGCAGAAATCTCGGAGGAAACCCCAAGAGTATGATTGATCTAATCTATTTTCTTTTCAACCAAATGTATCCTATTTTTAAAGTTTCCAAAATAAATCCCTCACTACCCAGTATCAAGAGCAATTATTTCTGCATTGATTTTAAATAAGTGAAATCAAGAACCATCATAAGTGTAAAGATTTTGAGCTACTGGGTGGGCACCTCATTCAGAGGTCCTCTGGTGAAAAGGCCCGGGAAGCCTCTCCTAATGACTCAACAGTAGTCTCAGCTTTATCTGAATATTCTTTAGTCTCCTGCCTGTGTGTGGACATGGCATTGAATGGAACCTTCTTGTTTTCATCCTCATCTACCCTATTTACAAATGTGGTTCCCTAGCATTTCAGTTTATAATTACATTACCTGGATAGGGAATCTATAGATTATTTCTAGGGTGCTAAAATGAGCTGTCTTCCATAAAGATGTGCTGACAGTGAACCAAATAAAAGTGACACAATAAATACATGTTTGAAAGTATTAAATTTCATTATTTTAAAAAACAGAATGGTCAGTGATATCTTATTGTTGAATTAAACACTATATCTTTGTGTTAAAATAAATAGACTGATGAGCACATTTTTTTTTTTGTCGCTGTCTGTGAGGTGTAATAAACTGCTTTCCTGGAGAAATTCCTGGGGGAATCTCACTTGTTTATAAAATATGCTTTCTTTACAGATATTAAGAGTTCATTGATCTTTTATGTATTGTGGAGTTTTGTTAAAATCAGCATTTGAGGAAAATGCTTTAAAAAGAATGTGAGATAATGCTTGTGAACTTATAATTTATTTTATTATATTAGAAAGATAGATGATAGATAGACAGATGGACTGATCTTTCTATTTGGTGTCTTTTTCTGTAATTCTCATCTGATCAATAGCTTACTAAAGAAGTAGAAAGATATTACATGGTATTTTTAATTGGTCAATTTCTACTTCAAAAAAATCTTCAGTACTTTTCTAATTCTTCCCCTTTCAATCCTCAAGGTTACATCTGCAATTATGCTATATTATTGAGGTCTTTCAAAATAATATATAGACACCTTAGTATTTTCTATTCTCCACTGATGGCTTAACTGTCCTTTCTCCTGATTTGCTGTAACAGAGCTGACTTACATGCATTCTGTGTGCGTCTGGCTTCATCTCTGTTTTGCAATGGGACCTGCTTGCTCCTTAAGCATTTTTCCTACCTTTACTTAGCACATTATGATGCCAATTGCAAGATCACCTTATAAATAAATGCAAACCTTCAGTGTTAATTTTGAAACAGTAAAAATAAATCAGTCAACAGAAGTCAATTTAATTATGAAGCTTATACTTTTTACTCTTCGGTAGTCAGCCAATAGCTTCCTTGTCAAAACTGAACTTTTCCTCTGGAGATCTGCATTTGGTATCTGAAAGCTTCCCATTTTTCCCTCTTCTTTCATGATCTGGGTAAACTAGAGAAATTACTAGGATCATCAACAAGGATGGTGGAAAGAAGGAATTGGGTACACAACTGCAAAGGAGGATGTTTTTCTCAGTCTTTATGCTTGTGTGTGTGTGTGTGTGTGTTTGAGAGAGAGAGGGTGGGGAGTATTAAAATAACAAAATCACTATCTGTGATGATGACAGATTTGGAAACAACACGTGAGGCAAAGGATCTTATGTGATAGAAGCAACATTTTAATCAGGGTCAGGAGAACTTGAATTCATGGCTATTTTTACATCCAAATCCTTCCTAGGATCCATAAAATCTTTCATAAACTGCTGGAGGACCAGTAAACAGGTACAACCAATTTGAATATTTATGTTCTGATGTTGCATATGTACGCATGCATGCGTGCTAAGTCACTTGGGTTGTGTTCAACTCTGTGACTCTGTGTGACTCTATTGACTACAGCCTGCTAGGCTCTGTTCATGGGATTCTCCAGGTTAGAATATACTAGAGTGGGTTGCTGTGCCCTCCTCCAGGCTGAATATGTATATTACCCAGCAATTCCACTCTTAAATATATCACAAACTCTTCACAGCAGTGCTCTTCTTGATAGCAAAACCTTAGTAAATGTCCTTAAAATGCTGAGGAAGTGAATAAATTATGGTATGATCACACAAAATATTATCCTGTAGTCACAACAAAAGAGCCACAGGGACAAGCATCAATGTACGTGAATTTTAGCAATAAATTATTAATTGCAAAAAGAAGTCCAAAGGTGACACACTACTCTTAAAAAAACAAAAATAAAAAACATACTTTGTTGGTAAAAATATAGGTGCATAAAAGCTATAAAACATGGAATGTTGGGAGTGATAAATTTGAGGATTCAAGATAACAGTTATCTCAGATGGAGGAAATATGGGAATAAGATTAGAAAACATGATTAGATCTATGTTTCAGTACACTGTGGCCTTCCCTCCCCCTGTCCCCCCCAAAAAAAAATCACCAGCAAAGTTTAGTGTGCTAAGTAAAAGTCATTTATCATACTCACGATGACTGTGGATCAAATATTTGGACATGGTGTAGGAGAATGACTGGGAGAAGGCAATGGCAATCCACTCCAGTACTCTTGGTTGGAAAATCCCATGGATGGAGGAGCCTGGTAGGCTACAGTCCATGGGGTTGCCAAGAGTCAAACACGACTGAAGCGACTTAGCAGCAGCAGCAGCAGCAGCAGGAGAATGACTTGTCTCTGTTTCGTAATGACTGTAACCACTGATGGAAAACTTCAAGGGAGAGGATCATCTGGAGACTCATTCACCCACGAATTTGGTGATGGATGCTATCAGCTGGGACAGTCAGTTCCTCTTCAAGAGGATCTGCCCAGGAGGACTCTGCAAGGGATAGTCTGGGCTTCCTTATAGAATGGTGGAGTGTCCCCATGGGAAAGTATCCACATAGAGAGCTACATGGAAGCTAGAGACTTGGGCTTAGAAGTTAGGCAGCATTGCCACATTCTAATCGTCAAGGTAGTCACAAAGTCCCAACCGGGTATGAGTACGGGAAAATAGACTCTTTTAAAGCATCTTTTAATGCAAGATTTTGGAAAAACCTGGGGGACAAGAAATATTGCTTTGATCACTTTTGAAAAATACATTCTGTCACAGTTCATTCTGACCACAAAATTTAGATGCCTACCAATTACAAAATATACTCACCATCTTCTCAAGACTTCTCAAAGTCTCACCCATTGTGGCACTGGTCTCAACTCAAGGATGAAAATGTCATCCTCTGGATCAGGCCCAGTATAAATGAGGCATAAAGATGGTGTTTTTGAGAAAATGTTAAAAAGGATACTGTAAAAATTAAGACAAAATGTTACCACAGATTGTTAATGCTTGATGGGTTTGTATGAGCCTTAGATATGAAAACTCAGTGAGGAGGAAGCATAGAAGCAGGGGTACTGGTCTTGGGGGAGTATTAGTGAGGTCAGGGGGAGGAAGGGAAAGCAAGAGGATGCTCAGCAGATCCAAGCATGCTGTTCAGAAGGGGAAGATGCCTCCAACTAGGACTGGCCCAGGGGAAGCTAAGAACAGTCTGGGTGTGGCCATGGCAGCTGTGTATAGAGGAAGGTCATAGATCTGGGCCCAACTGGGCTTTGGAATAGGGCCGTTCTCACCAAGGGTGTGGAGCAGGACCAAGTGTCAGGACCCTATCAGGACTGCCCAGTTTCATAATGGGTTTTGATCAGAGAAGCGAGCCACGGACAGAGCCAGTCTTAAGTCCAGCAAGTCCCCTCCAACACTCTTAGCTCCCTGAGACTTGCCCTTGAGTGTTCCCTTCGCTGCCCATCACAGTGCGGGTCCCACTGTAATGCAGGTGCTCAGTTACTGTCAGAAATGTAAAACTGAGGGCAATAAAACATACACCTTGTTCGTTGTTATATCCCAGAGATTTACCTACTGTAAGCCACCACCTGGAGCTTAATTAGTACAGCTTGATCAACACAAGTTACCTGAGTGAAATCTGTAAATCTGCAATCTAGTTAACTAGAGGTTATGGGAGGTTGAGGGGTAATGGAGAGTAGGAAAGTACAGACATGGATTTGGTGGTAGCTCATGTTGACTGAGTGAAAGCTGGGAACAGTCAAGCTTTGCAGGAGGTGCCCACAGTTGTTGAAGGAGTGTGTGTGTGTGTGTGTGTGTGTGTGTAAATGCATTTGTGAAACATGAAAAGGTTTGCTTTTGAAGAGTGAAGAAGATGAGCAGGATGTGTATTAAGCGCAGTAAACAGAGTAAGATTGGTTTCAAATTCTGTATGTATTGGGACAAAATTCACTCATACATATGAGTGATACATATGATTCCACTGACTGAGAAATTTACAAGGCAGGTCTTGTGAAATCCAGGAACATACTGTTATAAACAAAGCAATCCTTAGGTCTCCTCTTTAGGTTGGAGGTTATCTTTTTTTATTTGGCTATTGCTAATGATCTGCTACTAAGAAAACTTAGGAGGAAACACTTAAAAATTAGCAGCCAAATCTTATTATAAGTTCTTATTGTCTGGAGATCGTATAAGACATCTACCTACACATTCAGAATTACTAATATGTCAAGGGTGACCCAACTATATAAACCTGGAATAGGTATTCAGTTCATATTATGCAATGAAACTCATTACCAGAAATATAAAAAAGGTAGAGTGCTTTCTTTCTATTTTTATTTTAACACCAAAGGTAGAGTCCTTTTTACCAACCCAGTAAAGTGGTATTGCTCAGATGTCAGCATATGATGAGGACAAATTAGCCAGAATGCTGTAAAAGTTGCTAAACTGTCATGGATCTGATAATCCCATAATTGGCCTAGAAGTTTAGAGATATATCATATATCTCTAAATATATCATATATAAAGTGACCATNTATATAAAATGACCATTTTCAGGTGTTTTATTTATAAACTAAAACCAAATTCTGTACAAAAAGACAGTTCAGTATTGAAATAATAGTAAAGAAAGAAGGAACTCATATCCCTTCCTTTGAACTATTAATGTGACATCAGAAAAATTTGATGAAAGAAACATGCAAATTGCACCTTTTCCCAAAGGAGCCCGACTGGCTGTGGATAGCTGGGAAAGCACAGCCCTGATTATTCTTCCCCTCAACACAAAAATTCTCCTGACACCATCTGTCTGTCCTCACCTACCAAACATATCTGCTCCATTCTGAGAAAATGTCTCTCGGCAACTTTCTTCTCATAAAACAAAGTTATGAAAATAAACTAGCATTATTCATGAACATTTCACCAGTCTGAAACAACATGTGCAAAATAAAAATAAAATTTGGAAAACCACATCTCAAGGAAAGCACAAATTCAAATCATGAAAGGGGAGAAAAAAGAAGTCAGCCAATGCCATAATAATTCTAAAAGTTTCTTCAGTTGAAGGCAGGTTCGTTCACTTCTCAAGCCTGAGGTTGAGAGGGTATAACCCTTTTTTGCATTACATGAAATAGCTTCTCAAAAAAAAAAAATCTCCACACTTGCTATACAGTCCTTGCGGTTAGCCTTGAAGCACAATAGGAAGGCAGTCAAGACACTCTGAAGAATACATTTGAGTGAACTGAATGACTTTAAAGGAAATCAGAAAATGACCTCCAGAGCAGTCATCTTCATAGAGATATTTATATTTTAATATTGCAGGAAATTTTGCTGCTTATCAAAGCTGGAAAGTAAAATCACTGACTGGAGTTGAGTTTCCTGTCTCTTGGGAAAAGTCTTTCTCCACACCTCAGTCCAGTTCAGTTCAGTTCAGTCGCTCAGTCGTGTCCGACTCTTTGCAACCCTATGAATCGCAGCACGCCAGGCCTCCCTATCTATCACCATCTCCCAGAGTTCACACAGACTCACGTCCATCGAGATGCCATCCAGCCATCTCATCCTCAGTCGTCCTCTTCTCCTCTTGCCCCCAATCCCTCCCAGCATCAGAGTCTTTTCCAATGAGTCAACTCTTCGTATCAGGTGGCCAAAGTACTGGAGTTTCAGCTTTAGCATCATTCCTTCCAAAGAAATCCCAGGGCTGATCTCCTTCAGAATGGACTGGTTGGATCTCTTTGCAGTCCAAGGACTCTCAAGAGTCTTCTCCAACACCACAGCTCAAAACCATCAATTCTTCAGTACTCAGCTTTCTTCACAGTCCAACTTTCACACTCAAGCTTTCTTCAGAGTCCAACTCTCACATCCATACATGACCTCTGGAAAAACCATAGCCTTGACTGGATGGACCTTAGTCGACAAAGTAATGTCTCTGCTTTTGAATATGCCACACATACCCAGTTTTTCATAAATCCTGACTTGAGGTGAGCATTCTTTCTGGTGATTTCTACACTTTTCTTGCTCCTGACTGCACAGGTCATGCTTTACAAAGAATGGAAACTACCTAGTCTGGTCCTTAAGAAGCTTACACTCTAGTTCAGTAACTTTCAAGCTCTTTTATATCCACCCTAGAAAGTACATTTTTATATCACAGTTGAGCAGACACACATAAGAATATTTGCATTTATATTTCTCAGTTAAAGAACAACAGGTAACAATGAAATTTCATTAAAAATATTCAAATTAAAAGAAAAATCCTTCCCCTAATGTTCTCTTCTTCTTTGTGATTGCATATTTACCATTAAGTAAATATATAAATCAGGGAGCAGAATGCGTCTATATATCACAAATAGGTGTACATGCAAACAACAAACAATTTTAGAAGCACAATTAGATAACTAATTAGGTTGAAAATTAAGTTTCATGATTAACTAACTCCAGGCCCACCCAAGATTTCGTGAGCCTCTCTAGAACCTTCATGCTTTCTAATTTGCTAAGCAACACAAATTTGAAATTTTTATGTAAATGATTGCAACCTAGTAAGCTTTGAAATTTAAAGGAGAGGAACAAATTATTTCTACCATTTGTTGACTATTTGCTCTGTGGTAGGCACTGTGTTGTGCCCTTTATGTACGCTGGGTTTTTTAGGCTTGATATCAAGACCATGAGCAGGGAATATTAACTGTCCGTTTCATAGGTAGGAAAGTAAAGACTCAAAAATGTGAAGTGACTTGCTCAAGGTAAAAAATATTTTAGGTGCAGAGAAAGAATCCAAACTCAAGATGGTCTGGCTCTGTCCGCCTGCATGGCACCTGTCCCTAGCAGCCAATGAGTAGCAGATGGTCCCGTGTAAGTCATGCACACACATGCATCGGGTTGTGTTTGTAAAATAGGTATAAGCGTATTCAGCCAAGAGAAATCTCTGACATGCATGCCCAGCTGAAAACCTCAGAAAGGGCATCTTGGGAGACAAGAGAGAATGTGATCAATGAATATTACAGCTGGCACGTTCATTTCTTAAAGTGTGTCAACCTTGGCACAACACTCTGTGGTTCAAGAACTTATGCCTCTTGCAACACTTTTTTTTTTGAGATTTTATACTTGTATCATGTGTGTAAGATGTCAGTTTTTCTCATCTTCACTCTCCCTCTCTCTGTGTCACACATAAACACACACACAGAGACACACACTCCTAAACAAGTGCTTTACTGGACTCATTTTGAGTAAGGTGAGTTGTCATATTCTCCTAATGTTCTTTTTTCTTGTGGGATTTTTGGCTACCTCTTTGTTTTTAAAAAGGGATACAAGCTTGAAAAAGTCCTTGATTTAAAATGCACATTGTGAAATATTTCTCTTAAAAAGAAAAAAAAAAGTCCTTATTCTGCACTCAATTAGCAACATCCACTAATTAACAGAAAGATTTGGATTTTATATTTTCTGGTTCCATCCAAAGTACACTAGTCCATGGATAGGACCATGTTGTTACAGCCAGGTAAATGCCACACATTCAATTTTAAATCTAAAGAATGTGCATCTTTGGATGGATTTACTCTTGTTCCTAATCACTAAAAGACGAAATGTGTTCCCCAATCGATTTACAATCATTTGTGAATTTGCCCTATTTTCTCTTTCTTTCTTTCTTCCTTCTTTCAGCCGTCCTTCCCGCCTCACCACTTGAGGGCTTAAAGAAATCATATTTGTAGACAAGAGAAGAACTCTGTTGGTATATGAGGGAGTAATTTAATTATGCAAAACAGGAAGATGCTCTTTATATTTGGTCTTCTGGGCTTGAAACAATGTCATTAATCAGACTCTCATAAGAGTTATTTCAGATTTTTCGAAACATCAGCTTTCCTGGTTTTGTTCCTCACATAAGTTTTAAACTCTTTTTCTACCTACCTTGTATTCAGCAAGTAAAGATTAGGAACTGTTGAAATCTTTACATTATCTTAGTAATGTGCCAATTAAAGAAGGTGTTTTATCCTGATTACAAAGATTTGTCTGAGGTGGCCACCACTTTGTTAAGGCTGTTTTGTGGACATCTTCATAATTAATGGAAAAATCATTAGGAATTCAGTCTTTATTAACCCCTATAGCTGCAGGGGCCCATTTCATCTTAATTGCATTCATTTGGCACTGGCAGTATTATACAGCATAATCACTAATAAATGATCTTTTAATTTGTACCAATCAACGGAGCTTGCTTTCATGCCAATATTCCTGTTTCTTTGATGTTGACCTGTCTTGATTTTTGATCATTTGGGCTTAAGATGATTTACTGGAAAATCAATATCAATACCAGAACTGCTTGTATTCATACATCTGTGGTTAGGTTCTATTTGAGTGTATTTTGATTGAAATAAGCAGTGCTTGATTACCCATTCAGATGAGGGGGGAAGAAAGCATAATCAAATTGGGAAATCTGGTACTGTATTCTTATTCAAAGGAAAATAATTAGAAACTGTAGGGAAACTGAAGATTCGGGAGAGCAGTAGCGGTAACACTTCAGATGCCACTAATTAAGCAACTTTGTCCGCCACCTCCTAAAGGCCTTCACCAATGGACTAATATGCTATTAACCATTAGCAAGGCCAATGGGGGCTTTGGTTACACTTGTTAATGGGAAACCCCGAGACAGTTTCTCTCATTATCCCGCTGTCAGCACTGTCTCTGCAGTGTAAAGTGGTCGTCATTGTTCGGTGGGTCAGCTAACCAGAAACCAAGCTACTGTAAAGAAACATTCTGCAGCTAATTGAAAATGACTGAAAAATCCCCTTATCATCTAGTCACCTCTCTTTATTGGTGGAACAATGGAACATATATGAACTATGTGGGGGGAAAGGAAAGTTCAGGGTATGACATTGAATTTTTCCTAATACAACTACAAAGAAGTCTTTGAAGATAATTCCAGGGGAAATATCCACTCACTTTTTTTTTTTTTTTTTTTAAGATAACGACAGCCAGACAGAAGTTATTGTAGAATATTACAGTTGCTGTGCTGAAGAGTACTTTATGTTTATATGATTCCCTTCACTAGAGGAACTCAAAGCTTTTCCCATGAAACTGCTGAAATCCTCATTATCCTAATGAGTGAATGGCACAAAACTGGAAAAGCCACAAGGAACATGAAGCTTAATCACATGTTCTAAGCTATACTCTCTTTAATGCAATTTAGTATAAGGTATATCTCTCTTTAAGTAACTCAAAACCTGAAAATCCATATTTGTAGGAGAAAAAAACAAATCAGGTCTTTTATACAAGAAGGGAAGAGGAAAGAAGAAGGAATGGAACAATTGCTATGTTTAGAACAGTCTTTGCTTTGCAGATGCTTTCAATTCATTGTTCTCCTTAAATTGTAGGATTTCAGAGTGCTTAAAATATGGTTCAAACAAATAGTCAAGGTGATAGACAAAATGTGAGGGTCACATGTCTTAAGGAATGCTTAATTTGGGTATCTTAATTTGGAAATGGAAATTGTCTATTCCATCATCTCCAGAAAGATGTGGCAAGGCTCCGTGTCATGGCAGGCAATTGCTCTGTTTCAGGCAAGGTTATCCGGCACTGGAGATACAAAATGAATTAGACATGACACTTCACCTTGATGAAACCCAAGTCTAACAGAAGAAACAATAACATATGTTTATAACTATATTACAGTGTAGTAACTGAAACAAATTACATACTGCAAACTATAGGTAGTAAAAACCATATCATACACAGAGAAAAGATAACTGAGGCAATCTGAAGGGGTGGGGGAAGTTTCTATGGAGATCAGACAATGTCAGTTGAGTTTTGAATGATGAGGAAAGATGTTGGAACAGGGAGTGGTCATCTTTGAGCATATTTCATGGGCATGATAAGCAAAGAAGAAAAACACTAAGTGATATGTTGTAAGCAGAGTAGCACAAACAAACCATTCAATGAGGCAGAGAATAGAGAAAAAATAGGTTGGAGAGGTAGGCAGACACCAGATTCCTGCCTCCTCTGAATTTATCCTATAAGATATGAGAAACAGAGGAGTTAGCTTTGGATGTAGATAGATCACTCTAGCCAAGTGGAAGGCAGATGTTCTGAGAAAAAGACCAGAGATAGATTAGCATTCGTCATCATCCTGTTTCAATGATCCAGACAAGAGATGAATGGACTTTGAACTGAACAGTAAATGCAGGAGACATCAGGTTTACAATAAGAAACCATTCAGGAGAAGTGTGAGTAAGATCCTTGGGGAGGATGTCTGAAATAAAAATAGGAATGTGCTGAGAATGGAACAGGGGCATCAAAGTCCTACAGGTAAGTAAAGAAAAAGATTTTGAAAAGGAGTCAGAGAAAGACAATTGGAGATAGAAGAAAAACAATGAATATGAGGTACAATAAATTCCAGTGAAATTAAAGACTTTCACATAGAACAAGTAACCACTCAGGTAATAAATGAAGGGAAAACTACATTCAAGCAAAGTCTTTATAATATTTACTGCATTTAGTCACAGGGTTTATTGCTAACTTAATGAGAATAATTTTATCTTTCAGAAAGTAAGACCTAAAGTTATGGCAACAAAGAGATGAGAATGATAGGTACAGATGGACAAGTCTTTGAAGAAATTTATTAAAAGTAGATCAGTCTCATCCAGTGGCTAGTTTTGAATCAAGGGGACACTTTCTAGGATGAGAGATTTGAATGTGTTTTCAGGCTGCTGAAAGGACTCTGACAGTACAATATAGAAGAGCTGAAGATCAAGCTAAGAAAAGGGATAAAGAAAAACTGAAGTGTTGGGGAAAGAGCAGTTCAGAGACTAACATAAGAACCCAATCATAATGGGTGGAAAAAGAAATAAGCCAGAGTGGATAAAACAGATTAAGGAGGCTTCTGTAAAATTGAATTGCTCGTGAAAGTAACAAATAGAAAGATCTGAAAGGATGGGAATTAACACGCATGACTGTTAAGTTGCTTCGGTCATGTCCGACTCTGCGACCCTATGGACTGTAGCCTACCAGGCTCCTCTGTCCATGGGATTCTCCAGGCAAGAATATTGGAGTGGGCTGCCATGCCCTCCTTCAGAGCATTTTCCTGACTCAGATATTGAACCTGCATCTTTTATGTTTCCTACATTGATAGGAATGTACTTTACCACTAGGACCATCTGGGAAGCCCATGGGAATTATCATTAGGCGTCAAATCTTTTCTGGACCTTTGAAAATGGTCTGCTAAATTCCTGGTAATGCAGCGTTGATTGGTAGACTTCAAAGGAATTTAGATTAATTTGGTCAGTCCACTTTTCTTGACTTCACCCAGGCTGATGTAGTTCCCCTGAGATCTAAATCTCTAAAAGATTCTAGACTAAATGGGCCTCCCACATCAGAAATAACTAAGAACCAATACCTCTAGATTGTCACATTCTACACTGTTTTCTAAGTAGTTGCAACCCCACCCCCTCAAGTAAAAATGTCTGTAGAAAGGTTTTAAAAACACTTGTTTAGTTGCTAAGTTGTGTCCTTTCAACCCATTAGCAGGCTTTTTTATTCTTTTTTTTTTCTTACTGAAAGTCTTCCCAGAGCCCTTAATAAGCTCATGAGCATCACGACTCTTCAAAAGGAGAATATAATCCGTAGTTTCCAAGATTTATTAGATGAGAACACATTTTGATCCACAGAATTAGTTTAATAGATTGCCGAGCTGATGGGAAACACTGCCCTGGGCTTGCATTGAACAATAACATCTTTTGGTTTTAAATGCTGGATTCTTTCAGTTTAGCTTTAAATTTCGAGTTAGTGAGGTAGAGTAAATTAGTTAAGATATCTATTAGTCATGTTTCTTAATTATGTACATGCTGTGAACTATGTGCAGCCATCCGCTGCAGTGGATGCTGAGAGGTAGGGAGCAAGGATGTTTGAGTTGCTCCGAGGTGCTGGGTTCTGGACTAGGTAGAAGGGAAAGTGGAGAAAGCATGGTTTGTATACCCAGAGTGCTGACTGACTTTTCTTCTCAGGATACACACTTTCTGTTCTAGCCCACCTCGGGACTTTTACCATAATATTCTTTCTTGTGAAACCTTTTTTCTGCACATTTATTCCTCCTAGCATGAATGAGCGGAGAAGGCGATGGCACCCCACTCCAGTACTCTTGCCTGGAAAACTCCATGGATGGAGGAGCCTGGTGGGCTGCAGTCCATGGGGTCGCGAAGAGTCAGACACGACTGAGCGACTTCACTTTCACTTTTCACTTTCATGCATTGGAGAAGGAAATGGCAACCCACTCCAGTGTTCTTGCTTGTAGAATCCCAGGGATGGGGGAGCCTGGTGGGCTGCTGTCTGTGGGGTCGCACAGAGTCGGACACGACTGAAGCGACTTAGCAGCAGCAGCAGCAGCAGCATGAATGAAATGTCTGTGTGTTCTGCATCTGTTTACTTTTAATTGCCATTGGTGTTTTTCTGGTCTTGAAAAGAGCAGGTCTTGACTTTGGCTGTGTCTTCTCATCTGATTTTCCCTAGACTTCACACCTTCAGGTTCCAGTCAGTCCTCAGACTTCCTGTCTTCAACCTTGCCACATTTTCCAGTCCAGCAATATCTTCTGCAATTTCTTTACTGTGACACAGTCTCTAAAAACCACCGTCGACTAGTGGTCTCACATTCTTACACGTGTACTCTAATTATCTAGATATGGTTGTCTTTGAAAACACTTTTTAAAGTTCTATGGAAAAATCCTCCTGCATTTTTGAGAGTATATATCTCTCTAAAATATATTTCAAAGTTCTGACTTTGTTAGTAACAAAATCAAGACTTTGCTATTTTTAAGTTAATGCTTTTAAATGTTCCTTTTAAGAGCTTGATTAAAAATTATGCTGTTAATTGAGATTCATTATTTCCTTCAATTTAATAAGGTCTCATCTGAGGTTGCGTTAAAAATATGGCACTACCTCACTGATAAAGTTCTTGAAAATGTTTTTTTCCTGTCACTAAAAAATATATTACCATCACTGTTACTGAAAAAACTTTTAGTGTACAAAAGACCACACTTTGCCAGCAATTTCAACAAAATCTGATTTCTATCCGTGCAACATTTTCCTATTATTTCTTTTGATATTTAGGATAAATGTGAATTAAAAATCAGGGGAACCACCCAGCCACACACTCCCTCAAATATGTAAAATAAAACCATCACAAAACTCAGAACTTCAGCCATTTGCCTTATGAGAACACTTCCCAACAATGTGGAATTGTTTAAAACAAACAGACAAAGCAGAAAACATCAACAAGACACAAACAAAGACTATTATTAGTGGATACTCAGGCAAAATGAAGCATGGTTTTATAAATTAAGAATTAAGGTGAGATTTTTTTCATGTATGTTTATGCTTTTGGATTTCTGATTTTTTGATATGGCATTTTAAAAAGCAGAACAGAAATGTGTTGATATTTTCATTCATTTTATTTATAGCAGCTTTATTTTGTCATATATCATTTAACCAGACAACAAGCCCACAAAATACACTCAAAACTCTCAGGTTCACCAAAAGCCTCTGGAGAGCAAGGTAGGACACGCTTCTTCCAGGTTTCCACATGCAAAGCAGACAAATTGTCACCTTGCCTCATCTTCTTGGAGAGAGCTGCTCACTTAATTACTTATTTGCCCCCTGCCTGACCAGTGGAAGAATAACCTTTCTAGGGCATTCCTCTGCAGTTCTGTGTGATTTGATCTTTCTTTGGTGACCTGGGCCATGCCATCCCAATATGAGAAGAAGCAGCAAATTGAAGTCAGATACTTATTGGAATGAAACTCTCATTTTAAGAAGAAATTCAGATCTATTTAGCTTGACCTTGGAACTTGAATTAAATCTTTAGACACTCAACTTTCTCCAGGGAAGTGTGAGGTTTATATGAATTCGAGTGTATTAAAGCCAGTCTGGCTCTGATCTACGTACCAAGTTGGTTAATTTTTCATTTAAAGGACAAAGGGTTTCACTGGAACTAATTTAACTGACTTAATTTGTGATATTCACATGCCAGTTTATATTCTAAACCAGGAGAGGTTTTTTAAAACCATTAACATGTCATTAAAAAAACATAATACGTTCACTGATTGATGTTTTGGAGGCAGCCACAGTTGCCTATGGCTGGGGACTTCTGACACGGTTCATTTTTTGCCTTTGCTACTAACCAATTGTGTGACCCAGTATGAGATGCTTCACCTTTCTCTGATTCACTCTCTGACTAATAAACTGAGGTTATAATAACTCCCTCTTCTATCTTTCTCAAAGGGGTATACTGAGAATTAACAAGTTAACAGTCCTTAAACACATCAAAATGATCAGTTAAAAGGCAATATATCACGACTTTCATGTTATGGAAATATATTTGAAATTCATTTTTTATTACCAGAAAATATTACTGCTCTGAGATTTAGCACATGAGTAAATAGAAAAATTAATTAGCTTGTTTCGTACTTTATCTGCTAATGTATATGGATTTGTAAGAACCCTGAATTAACAAAAACAAAAAAAATCAAGTGCACATGTGAACTTTATATTTGCAATATTTCTTCCTAATTAATCTTTTCCATATTTTTTTTACTGTTCAAAACTTAACGAGTGCCAGAAACTTCTCTTGATTAACCCTACTTCACTCCATCTCTCTTGCATTTTGTTACTCAAAATTCAATATTTGCATTCATTTTATTCTATATGAGCTTTGTAAGAGTTTTAAAATGATTTCCTATATTGTTCTTTCTTCTTATCAACTTATATTATCTCTATGTCAGAGCCTGGGTACCTATTTCCTTAACTTTCCCACAGTACTCCCATTACCAGATCATAATAACACTGCAAGGGAAATAATGTTTGCTAATTACACACCAACAGGGCTGGAGTTGGAATTTCATAAGTGGTTCCTTCCTCATCTTATTTTTTACTTATTTTTATTAAAAATCAGGGATTACATCATGATATAAAGCAAATAGACACTTGTCTTGAAGATACAAGTTCACGTGTGATTTTGTTACACATAAATGATGTAAATTTTTACACAATCTTGTCATTGTATTGTCAATAAAATAACCCCAAAATGGTAAATTACATTATCAGTTGAAAATTATAGTAATATTTACCAGGATAAATCTGGATGCTTTTCAAACAATGAAATATTTGGATATTGGAAAGAAAGGAAATTATAAGAGGAGGAAATTGTGACATTCGGTAGAGAATGGTAGAAGCACAATGATACTTTAATTTTCAAGGGATAAATTTAGTACCATCTAATCTTAAATTGGATGTTACTTGTAGTAATGTTTCTGATTTTGTTCAAAGTTTCAAATCTCACAATTTTTAGAGACACAGTTTTGGCCTGCCTGATTCCTTATGGAAGCAGTGTTTCTTTGACTCCACCTAATATGGTCTTCATCGAGAAGGCAATGGCACCCCACTCCAGTACTCTTGCCTGGAAAGTCCCATGGACGGAGGAACCTGGTGGGTTGCAGTCCATGGGGTCGCGAAGAGTCAGACACGACTGAGCGACTTCACTTTCACTTTTCACTTTCATGCATTGGAGAAGGAAATGGCAACCCACTCCAGTGTTCTTGCCTGGAGAATCCCAGGGATGGGGGAGCCTGGTGGGCTGCCATCTATGGGGTCTCACAGAGTCTGACACAACTGAAGCTACTTAGCAGTAGCAATCTTACATAAGATAAATGATTAGTATTATTTTAAGTATCTATAATGTAAGTTCTCAAATGTTCTTTTCAAATGGAAGGAAAAGTAGAAGACAAAACCTCTAATTAATGTACAAGTGTGATTGAAGGAGACATCTTATAGCACCTTCAGTTCAGTTCAGTCACACAGTCAAGTCCAACTCTTTGTGGACCGCATGGACAGCAGTATGCCAGGCTTCCCTGTCCATCACCAACTCCCAGAGTTTACTCAAACTCATGTCCATCGAGTCAATGATGCCATCCAGCCATCTCATCCTCTGTTGTCTCCTTCTCGTCCTGCCTTCAATCTTTCCCAGCATCAGGGTCTTTTCCAGAGTCATTTCTTTGTATCAGGTGGCCAAAGTATGGAAGTTTCAGCTTCATCATTAGTCCTTCCAATGAATATTCAAGACTGATTATCCTTTAGGGTTAACTAGTTTGATTTCCTTGCACTCAAAGGGACTCTGAAGAGTCTTCTCAGACTCTTCTCTCAGAAGAGGGAAAAGCTCTATAAAGAGCTTTCTTTATAGTCCAACTCTCATATCCATTCATGACTACTGGAAGAACCATAGCCTTGACTAGATGGACCTATGTTGGCAAAGTAATGTCTCTGCTTTTTAATATGCTTTCTAGGTTGGTCATAGCTTTTCTTCCAAGGAGCAAGTGTCTTAATTTCATGGCTGCAATCACCATCTGCAGTGATTTTGGAGTCTAGGAAAATAAAATCTGTCACTGCTTCCATTGTTTCCCCACCTATTTGCCATGAAGTGATGGGACCTGATGCCATAATCTTAATTTTCTGAATGTTGAGTTTTAAGACAAATTTCCACTCTCCTCTTCCACTTTCATCAAGAGGCTCTTTAGTTCTCTTCGTTTTCTGCCATAAGCACCTAGTATATCATGTAATCATTTTTTGCTTTGCCTTTTTAAAAAATTTATTGTGTGTGTGTTAGTTGCTCAGTTGTGTCCAAATCTTTGTGACCCCATAGACTGTAGCCTGACAGGCTCCTCTGTCCATGGAGTTCTCTAAGCCAGAATACTGAAGTTGGTTGCCATTCCCTTCTCCAGGGGATCTTCCTGAGCCAGGGATCGAACCCAGGTCTCCCACATTGCAGGCAGAAATTTTACCATTTGAGCCACCAGGAAAGCCCTATTTTAAGTTTATTGCCTCATTATAAAGATCTAAATAGAACAGAAAAAGATTTATATGGTTAAATAATAAGAGAAATGCCTGATGCTCTTTATTTTGTCTCCAGAATCCTTGGAGAATTTTTTGAGGGTTCGCAATTCAATTTTAAAAAAGAAAGGGAGCTCCCAGACCAGAGCGCTGCTCTCAGTTTTCTGTATCTAGTTAGTATATGAGTCTATCTTCCCACAAGGTGAAGGGAACAATCCCCAAGTCTGTAGCTCCCAGCACGAGCTTGCTGTACAAAGTTTAAAATACACTTTTGTTCCATAAACATCATAAATAATCAGTAGTGATAAGACAGAGATAAAATGTACCAGAATATTATTCCAAAATAAAGGGGCAAGGGTCATGCTCCAATTCTTGCTAACTCATTTATTCTTAAATTCATTTACTTCATAAGATTTGGAAACTTATTTGCACAAAATTGGGCAAAGCATTCTCTTATCTTTTTCTGTATTTGCAGTTATAACAAAATTGTTGTTTCTAACATATATTTTCTCCATTTTCCTATCACTCCTAATTTTTTTTTTCTGACTAGCTATTGATTGGTCAATTTTCTGTTTTTAAGAAGGCAAGCTTTTTTACTTATTTTACAATGTAAACATTTTCTGCCATTTTTAAATCTCAGTTAATGTTACCTTATTTTTTAATTATTTCTTTCTAATTTCTAAATAATAATGTCCCATACTTTCTTATGAGAGTANATTCTTTATTTGATTCCTGGCTAGATATTTTCATTAAGTAGTTATTTTCAAAAATGTCTCCATATCTTTTAGGTTCTTGCAAGATTTGAGCATCTTTCTGTTGCTTTTATGCATAGACCACAATTGAACTGGTCATAACATTTTAGGGCCAACTTTTTAAATTAAGTTGTTTTCTCAGTGTGCTATAAACATTCAAATTTATTGTCTCTGGAAATTTAATGTGTCTGTGAACACTTTTGACCATAACTTTTATAGATTATTTAATACTTCTAGTTGTTTTCTCATAGGATGAGTTTTTTTTAATCTTTGCAGCTAAATAAAATTATTAAAATATATCTGAGCATTAATTATTTTAATAAAATGCTCCCCCCAAAAAATCTCATGTGGTATTCAGATATTCTATATTCTATATTCTTTCTTTTCTTTAAGTTTTCTTCTATTACAACTTTGTTATTTTTGTTCCACTTGCTTTGCTGTTTTCTTTAGAGTATGTATACATGGGATATTCTTCAATATTCTCCAGTATCTATAATGTTCATTTTTATTCTTTTTTCACAATTCTGTCTTATATAATTTTTTTCAAGCCTGGACTGCATGACACTGTTTCAGTAGTATTTATCTTGCATCTTTATGTTTCATTTTGCAATTTTAATTTATGAAGTGGTTTTATTGTTTGACTCAATTTCCCTTCTGAGCTCTGTAGCTTGTATATTGTATTCTTCTAGTGTGTTATTATTGTTTTTTCTTGCTCTTACGTCACATTTAAGACTTCTTAGTAATGATTTTCTCCTCAAATATATGAGAATAAAGACCTGTATTTGTCTGAATTTCTTATTTACTAGATTTATTCTTTTTCTTTTTATACATTTCTTTGCCTGCACGGGTTTTATATTGTTTTCTTTCTTTTGATAGATGTATACAGGGTAATCTGTGAGGTTCTTTATGAGTGTCAGTTTTGTGTGAAAGAGCTGTTCTGTCCAGGCCTACTGTTCACTGAAAAATAATGTGGGATGAACAGGAAAAATGGAGTAAGTTGACCAGCAGCTATGCACACCTGGATGTGTGTTCATCCAGCAATTTATACTTACTTGTTTCCTCTCTAAGAACTTTCTTAAAACCCAGTTTTAAGAAAAAATAAAAATACTGTATATTTAAAACTCATCTTTATAAAATGTTTACCTGTGTTATTTGTTACTTTGTCAATCAACATGTTTCAAAGACTTTTCATGTACACGGTTCCATAGACTCTATTTCATATTTAAGAGTATCCACAATTTTGTGAAAATGGAAAGTAACACACATCAAGAGACCCATGAGACCTGGGTTCCACATATTGAGTTGTCTAAGTTAAGATTTTTTTCAGTTTGAAAAAATTATTTAAATTCTCTATATTTCTGATTCCTGAGAAGTTTAGGTAAGATAATCATTGAAAGTGAAATTGTCATCATTCAGTTGTGTCCTCTTTGCAACCCCATGGACTATAGCCCACCAGGCTTCTCTGTCCATGGAATTCACTAGGCAAGAATATTGGAGTGGGTTGCCATACCTTTCTCATTAATTGCTTATAAATTGAAATCTCTTAACATTGGAAAATAAAGCAGTGATATATTAATAGAAAGCTACTGAAGTTTTTGCAAATGATTTTTATTCAGCCTGTCCATGGGGATTCTCCAGGCAGGAATGCTGGAGTTGGTTGCCATGCCCTCCTTCAAGGGATCTTCCCAACCCAGGGATTGAACCCAAGACCTCTGTATTGCAGATGGATTGTCTATTGTCTGGGCCACTAGGGAAGCCCAAGCACATCTACAAAATAGATTTAAAATCCATGGAACTTTTATTTATACATTTAAACAATTCTAAGCTCAGAAAATACGTAGGCATGCTTCCCTCACTGCTGGCCATGTCTTGGAAATATCACATCATAAAAATCTAATGTAATTCTTACATTAGAGTAAGAAAACTTTGTTAAAGCTTGGACTTATCTCTGTATTCTCTCCATAGAGATTAATCTTTTTGCATTCTCAAATCAAAGTAAGTCAACAATGGAAATTTTTATTACAATCAGATCTTCTTTTTCTATATGAATATTGACATCAAAATTCAGAGAAAAGTTACATGCTGCCAAACAGTAAGTTTTGCTGTTGAAAAATAAAAGCATAGCTTGGAATTATTTGCCTTACTCTGTAACTGTCTGTGTATTACATCATGAAATGACTTGCAGTGTCTTTTATGTGGGGTTTAAAAAAATACAGATACTTAAAAACCCACAAAAAGACAACTAATAAAAGACCTACATTTTACTTACACTGAAAGCTATCAGAGAAAGAAATTACAAAAAAAAAAAAAACCCCTAATTTGATGAGAAAGAAGGAGAAGAAAAAGAAAAGAGATTCTAATGGGTCACTTTCTCATACACAAGCATTTAGTCTACAGTAATCTTCCAGGACTGTCAGATTTGATTGAAAGATAATGCAAGATTTTTTCTTGCTACAATTTATAGCATGTATCCATTAGGAATAATTATGGTTGCATGATTTTGCTAGCTGTTATCTCTACAAGTGTTACTAATGGTTTTATCAATTACTCCCTGTCCAATAACGGCATGGTTGTAACCTAATTTAAAGACACTCTATCACCAGGCTGATTTGTGTAGTAGTAAATGACAGCATTTGAGACACCAGCCAAATGACTCACTTCAGTGACTTAGTTAGTCTCTAATAATTAACAATTAGTAGATACCTAGAGAAAGCTCAAGAGACTAGAGCTCCCACATTTCTCTTTCTTATCTAAATGTAAGAAGTTAGCGAGACTTCAGTGATTCTTATTAATAAAAGTGAAGACCTCTATGGGTTTGAAGAACATGTGTATATAAGAGACAGCTGTTAATAATTCCTATTTAAAATAAAATTAATCAGGAGTGATGTGTGTTCAGAAGGCTGTGTCTTACCATATTTGAACTGGTAAATACATTAAGATCCGCAAGTAGAAAAATTACTATTTTTTTCCATGCATGTTAGTGCTTCAGTTCAGAAGTAAAGTCAATGTGCTAAAAGGGGAATAGTGTTGGCAAATTTGTGCTATTTCTTGAACTTTAAAGGGAAAAATGCTGGATGTGCAAAAAGAAGCACTTCATTACAGATCATTAGTGAGAACTTTATGTACAGCTGAAGGCTCAGAAAGGTATTGCTTGCTTAGAACTAGCTGGGAAGAAATTTGAAATCCCCCTCTTTTTTTTAATGAATGTAAAAGATGATTTTTTTTTCTCTAAAGATGTTGTCTCTAAGGATTTTTTCAAAGAAATCAGCCCATTTTGAAAGTCTAAATAACAGCCTGAATTTCCAGCTTTAAGTGGCCTACATTTTCTGAAAGTAGTTCGATTTCTCAGGGTGAAAGTTGGTGAAAGTGAACAAGGATGCATAGAGGACTAGGGTTCTTGCTCTGTGTTGCTGTTCTGTGGAGTGTATTAGCATACTTTGGATCCAGCCTGATGAGACCAAGTTTCTTTGGGATAATTCATCAATCAGGTGACAGGCCTTAGTAAGCCCTTCAGGTAAACCATGAACTTAAGATAATCCATTTACAAGAAGAGTAGATCAGATAGAATGATGAAGAACTTCCTTCAACACTATTATGTCATTGCCAGAGATACCAGAAGATCCCAACCTGTAGAGAAAAGGGGTATTGTGCTTTGTTCTGAATTGCATTATCTTCAGTAGTCTCTGAGGAAAAGGAGAGCAGGGCCAACTACAAAAATATTACAGCCTTGAAAGATGTGGAAAGTTATGGAAAGTCATCTTTAAATACATCTTCACATTTTCAAGCAAACCTAGTTTGACAGTCACAGTTCATCACAATCATGACTAGTAAACAGACGCTCCTAGATAAATTCTGATGGGCATTTGCAAGCCCAGTTCCTTTGACTTGCCCCACAAATGTGCTAAAGGAGTCAAACATGTGACTGAGCTAAAAGCTCAGGTCCCCAGCTACTCCCTGCTACAGACTATCATTTCTTGCCCATGTGTTTCTGTCACCGTTTTGTGCTCATCACAAAAGAAATCAGTGCTAAGGAAGAAAATAAGTCACTGAGGATCTGATCATCTCCTGAACAAGATCACAATGGCCAATTTGCAGAAATGGGCTCCTCTAATTTTCCCTTGTGGTTGTGATGAGATTATGAAATAATCATAATAGCGCAAGAACTGCCCTCTCTGGAAGCTGCTAAGAAAACTCCAACCATAATAGAGGGGCAAGGACTCGTGGTGTTTCTTACAATGGAGTTGAAGCTCCACCCCTCCTCATCCAGCTGTATTTGCATATTCTTTTGAAAACCACACATTGAGTATCTATAGCCCCAGCTGATGTCATCGGGCACAGCATGCAGCCACTAGAAGTGGGACAATTATAATTTTTGTAGCTGATTAATCATCATGAAAAAGTAACAGTCAATTGACTCAATCATACATCCATGGTGATTAATCACACTTCACTTGTGTTTTTTTCCCCCAAGTATTTTACTGACAGTGCAGATGTTGGTTGATTTTCTCCTTTAGCCTTTTACTTGGTCACAGATGTTAAGTAATCACCTTGTCCTGATACTTGACTTATCCATAATCTTCAGTATTACAAGCTCTTAAGAGAAAATGTGCTCTTTTCTTAGAAATCAAATGATAACATAGTTATTTCCTTTAAAAAAAAGTTAATCAATATATGAAATAGCCATAATTGTACTCTGTAATCACAGATGCTTTTTTTTTTTTAATAATCATGCTACTCCCCCATTTGTTCCCCGATGGCATGATTACTGATAAAACATTAGGAAAAAGAGCTGTTTTTCTTCCCTCCTCCTGGAATGTTAATGGCACAATTCTATTTAGATTTAATCCAAACCTAGATGTTCCAATCCAGATCCATAAAAGGGCTTTTTACTTTGGAAGCAGACAAAATTTACTCTTGAAGACAAAATAGACATGCTGTCACCTGAGCATAACGCTATGTGAGACATCTCAGTTACTGGCCCATAAGAGAAACTGCAATGATTCACTAGGACAATATTTATAAAATTGCCACACACATGTGCACCCGTGGGTGATTCATATCAATGTATGGCAAACCCCGCCACAATATTGTAAAGTATTTAGACTCCAATTAAAATAAATAAATAAATTTAAAAATAAAATAAAATTGCCACATATGAATTGTCGATATTAAAAAAGCAATTACAAATGCACCAGTCTGTTGGTAAAAGAGCAATATTCAAGGAATATTCTAAATGATTATGAGTCAATTATATCACTTTTAGGGACAAGTGACAACATACTTTGTACTCAAGTCAACAGAAATGCTTCACTCCAGGCTCCCTGTTTAGTAGTGGGATTAGTGGGGCAGGTATGTCAAAGATACAATGCTGTCAAGCCCTAAGACTTGCCTAATTTCTAAAATATTGTAAAGTAATTAACCTCCAATTAAAATAAATAAATTTATATTTTAAAAAATAAATAAAATGGAATGCTGACCCTAAGGGACAAGCAAGGTGGCACCACAAAGTGAAGCAACCCCCCTCCCCACTCCTCAGACCGACTTCCATGGTTTCAGCCTCTCTAATCTTAGAAGAAGGTAACATCTCCCAATATTGACCTTCAGGTAATCTTTGAGATCATATCCCATGTAGGAAATTGCATTCATGCCAAGATAATACAGCATTGAGTGCTATCCTGGGTGACTGTCTTGATACTGTTAATAAAGAGCCTTGAGTTGGATATAATTGTTAATAAACTAATTCTAAACATCCACTCAAATGTCATTTATAATCAGGATTTTCTGCTGGGCTAGGATCCCTGGGGAAAACTTTGAAGCTGTGAATCTTATATGCAATGGCAGGGATGAACATACGAAGGTAGAGGTCCACCCTCACTTTATAGAAACACTTGCAGCTGTGAGAATCAGAAAAGAAAGAGAGGGATGGAGATAAGAACCAGTAGGAAACTCTCCAACTAACTCCAGTCCTCTTTGGATGTGTCGGAGGAGAGGTGAAAAGATGTTATTACTTGTAATTTATAACAGGAACATCAAGGCAGAGAAGATAATATAAAAGCATTTCAGTGAGAAGATACTCATGACATGGAACTATTTAAAACAATTAATCAAAAAAGCCTAATTATTCAATTAGATGGATAAATGAATCTTCTTAAAGTGGATATGCAAAAAAGAGAGTGATGATGAAATCTTTTAAAGGGAAATGAGTATAACAAATCAGCTAAATACGATTGCTAAAAAATTCTGAATAATAAGTCAGTGATTATGTTTTAATTGGGCTTTAGCTTTGTAATAATTGAGGACACTCATTATCTTGTTTTATTGTATTTATGATTTTAATATTCATACCATTTCTTACTATCTTTGTATACTTTCTGCCAGTGCTTGTTGCACTTCCTGGCTGATTAGTGGCTGGGTCAGTGTGAAGTGAATACAGATGTCTCAATCATGATCGGCAGGAGCGATGGCTGATTTTCAGTGTTTGAAGGTCTCCTATAAAGTCGTCTTTTGTGCGATTGTCAGGGTGATTTTTTCTGTTCTTATTTTTTTCTTCTCTCTCAACATGTATAGCTCTGTTGGTAAGAGTCATCTAACAGGAAACTGTTTTTCACTCTGAAGAGAAACAAGGGACTTCATTTTGGAGTATGATCAGTGTTTCTAAAATGACAACACATGTACATTTATCCTGTCCCAGGGAAAATAATAATTTTATGCAAAAGGTAACATCTAACTAAAAATTCAAACTGTTTATCTGAGGGTGAAAACAGGGCAAAGCAGAGCTCTTATGCTTGTAACTTCCAGACGGTCGGATAAGCTACTCTTTGTTCCCAAAGAAGGGCAGTTGAGCCAAAGATTATTTCCAAGTTTTTGTCAATCACTTTGCCCTGTAAAAGGTGTACACATGGCTGATTGCTTACACACTCAAAATCAGCCAAAAGGTGCAGTCAGAATGAGTCCACAACTGTCAGCAGCCTTAGATGAAGAGAGAGCTCTAAATGAGCTTTTGAGAAACAAAGAGAGAAACTATTCAATGCTCAGGCATGGAACTTTTGTGAACCCAAGTGACATTTGTGAGTATTTAATCCATTTTTTAAATCTTTCAAATGAATCAGTGGCAATAATTGTATATAGGATTTTATTCAGGTCCACAGAGTCAGTGCTGGTTATATTAAGATTAGTATGTATTATAGTGAATAAAAGGTATGGACTGTATTTTGCCCCATTGCCAGATAAATGCATAGTTTTCAGCCAATCTTTTGCTTAATAAAGGAATTTAAATAATGGGAGAAATAATGAATGAATGAATGAATTAGAAGTAAAACACACACACACACATCTGATGACCTATGAGATCCTAAGTACTCTAGTCTGCCTCATCATATCTCTAAACACAGAAATGAAAATTGGTATTTGAAAACTTGGACAGAACTCTTTACTGACAAATATATTTTTAAAAAGAAAGGTCTGCTTTTATTATCAATTCACAGTGTGTCTTTTCTAAATAGCAGATCTTGGGCAAGTGTTCATATTTAAATAGGCTTTCACAACTTCGGCATTATTTACCTTTTGTTGTTGTTGTTTAGCTAAGTCATGTCCAACTCCTTATGACCTCATGGACTGCAGCCCAATTAGCTCCTCTGTCCATGGGATTTCCTAGGTAAGAATACTGCAGTGGGTTCCCATTTCCTCCTCCAGGAGATCTTTGCAACACAGGGATCAAACCCACATTTGTTGTATTGGAAGGCAGATTCTTTACCACTCCACAACCTGGGAAGCCCTACTTATGTTTACAGTTACACTTTCAGTTCCAACACTCAGTCATGTCCAATTCTTTGTGACCCCATGGACCGCAGCAAGCCTGTCCTTCACCAACTTCCAGAGTTTGCTCAAACTCAGGTCCAATGAGTCGGTGATACCGTCCAACCATCTCATCCTCTGCAGTCCCCTTCTCCTTCTGCCTTCTATTTTCCCAAGCATCAAGGTCTTTTCCAAACAGTGGGGTCTTTGCATCAGGTTACCAAAGTATTAGAGCTTCAGCTTCAGCATCAGTCCTTCCAATGAATATTCATGGTTGATTTCCTTTAGGATCAACTAGTTCAATCTCCTTCCTATCCAAGGGACTCTCAGAGTCTTGTCCAACACCACAGCTCAAAGACATCAATTCTTTCATGCTCAGCCTTCCTTATGGTCCAACTTTACATCTATACATGACTACTGGAAAAACTATAGCATTGACTATACAGACCTTTGTCAGCAAAGTAATGTCTCTGATTTTTAATATTCTAAGTTTGTCATGGCTTTTCTTCCCTGGAACAGTTGTCTTTTAATTTCATGGCTTCAGGCACCATCTGCAATGATTTTGGAGCCCAAGAATATGAAGTCTGTCACTATTTTCACTATATCCCCATTTATTTGCCATGAAGTGATGGGACTGGATGCCATGGTCTTAGTTTTTTGAATTTTAAGCCAATTTTTTTTCACTCTCCTCTTTCACTTTCATCAAGAGGCTCTTTAGTTCCTCTTTACTTTCTGCCATAAGGGTGGTGTCATCTGCAAATCTGAGGTTGTTATTTCTTCCAGCAATCTTGATTCCAGCTTGTGCTTCATCCAGCCTCACATTTTGTATGATATGCTATGTGTAAAAGTTAAATAAGCAGGGTGACAAGATATAGCCTTGACACACTCCTTTCCCAATTTTGAACCAGTCTGTTGTTCCACGTCCAGTTCTAACTGTTGCTTCTAGACCAGCATATATGTTTCTTAGGAGGCAGGTAAGGTGGTCTGGTATTCCCATTTCTTTAAGAATTTCCCACAGTTCGTTATGATCCACACAGTCAAAGGCTTTAGTATAGCCAGTGAGACAGAAATATATGTTTTTCTTGAATTCTCTTGCTTTTTCTATGATCCAACAGATGTTGGCAATTTGATCTCTGGTTCCTCTGCCTTTTCTAAATCTAGCTTGAACATTTGGAAGTTCTTGGTTCACGTACTGTTGAAGCCTTGCTTGGAGACTTTTGAGCATTATTTTGCTAGTGTATGAAATGAGTGCAATTTTGCAGTAGTTTGAACATATTTTGGCACTGCCTTTCTTTGGTATTGAAATGAAAACAGATATTTTCCAGTCCTGTGGCCACTGCTGAGTTTTCCAAATTTTCTGGCATATTGAGTGCAGCACTTTCACACCATTATCTTTTAGAATTTGAAATAGCTCAACTGGAATTATATCCCCTCCACTAACTTTGTTGGTAGTGATATTCCTAAGGCCCACTTGATTTCATATTCCAGGATGTCTGGCTCTAGGTGAGTGATCACACCATTGAGGTTATCCAGGTCATTAAAATGTTTTTTTGTATAGTTCTTCTGTATATACTTGTCACCTCTTCTTAATATTTTCTGCTTCTTTTATGTCCATACCATTTCTGTCCTTAATTGAGCCCATCTTTGCATGAAATGTTCTCTTGGTATCTCCAATTTTCTTGAAGTGATCTGTAGTCTTTCCCAGTCTATTGTTTTCCTCTATTTCTTTGCATGGGGCCATATAATTCTTTGTTGTGAGAGGCTCTCTTCTGCATCTTTGGATCCACCCACTAGATTCCTGTAGCACTACCCCCCTTAGTGGTGACAATCAAAAGTATACAAACATTCCCAAGTGCCCCTTGAGGGTCAAAATCACCTCCTCATTTAAGAACACTTGCTTTAAAGCTTTAGCTGACAGTAAGTAAGACATTCTTAAAGCAAAGATAGTAATGGACAGTTAGAAAAGCAGATCCTTGATCACATATGCTGAAAGTACTGGATCATTTTCAGCTCAGTTTTCTGAGTTTAATCAATATTACCATGCAGAGTATTTTAAAATTTTCCCAGGGATGAAAAGAAATAACACAAGAAGCTGGGATGTTTTAATTTGAAAAGAATTGATAAATTTACTGGAATATAATAATACTGAAATAATAATAACAACAATGATAATAACAGTGACATTCATTTATGAAATGCAGTGCTAGGCAGGCTTATACCATCTAGTCATTGAGGTTAATTTTACCATAAACAGTTTCTTGAGGTAATAAGCCAGGATTACTCTTTTTAATCAATTTATTCCCTGCTCAGTGACTAGAAGCTGTGTAATGAATGAATTGCCACCATCTTTCAATGCCATCTGTAACTGGGCTCTTGGATCAGCACCAGTTGTTTAGTAGAGTACAATAACTTAAGCATTTCCATTTTGAAGGTGTTAAGATCAAGTTATTTAACCTGAAATTTGGGCTTCCCTGATGACTTGGATGGTAAAGAATCTGCCTGCAATGCAGGAGACCTGGGTTCAGCCCCTGGGTTGGAAATATCCTCTGGGGAAGGGAATGGCTAAACACTCCAGTATTCTTGCCTGGAGAATTCCATGGACAGAGGAGCCTGGTGAACTCCAGTCCATGGGGTCACAAAGTGTTGGATACCACTGAGCAACTAACACTTTCACTCTTCATATACAAGTTAATCACTGATTGTGGGAGGGCCACCATAGATAGGTCTTCTACTTTACCAATGTTGGATCAAATTTTTTGTCCTGGGGGGAGAGAGACAATGGCATAGCCAGTACTGGCCTCATGTGGTCGTCCTCTCCATGTCCCATGCACATTCTTTACAGAACTGATGGCTCCTTCGACTATCTTCATTTTACTTAATCTGGTTTAGGCAAGTTTGAGAGGCACCCCATTTTCCTCCTTAACTTCTGTGTAGATAGGATTTATCTTTCAATCTAGCTGAATATTCTTAAAATTCTTTAGCTTTTCATATGTTGTAAGTTTCTGTCTTAGGCTATCTTCCTATGCTTTATAATTGTTAAATTACAGTCAGCAGTATCTATTTAGTCCTCATCTCTATCTCCTTCTCAAGACATGACTTCCCTTGGAGCCTCTGTTCCTAGGCCCCGTGTCCCTTAAGTGTTTGAGTCACATGATCACCAAGGATGAACTCCAGGCATTTCAAAAGTCATTTTTCCCTCTGATGGCTCTAACCATGCTAGACAGCTATTGTCCATTCTGTTCTTAGAGTCACTGTTAGTGACAATAGGCTTTTTCCATGTGGTCTTCTCCATTGACCATGTGATATGAGACCTCTAAGACCTCATATCTTTATGCCCCATAATTCTGATTGAGAATGAAGTTTCTGAGTAGAGTATTTTGGTAACATCAACACCCAAGAAGTAAAGGAGATGAGTCCTCAGGGATGGGGGACCTGTTCTCTTGATTCTTTTGAAAATTACCTGTTCTACTTCAATTATAGGAAAATTAATTAATTAATTAATAAAATAAAAGAGGAATTTCGAAGCAGGAAGTGCAAATTGTTCCAAACATAGGAAATGCCCTTTTTTAGATTACTGATTTTTAATTGAAGAATAATTTCTTTACAGTATTGTGTTGGTTTCTGCCAAACATCAACATGAATTAGCCATGGGTCTACCTATGTCCCCTTCCTCTTGAACATCCTTCCCTCCTCCTTCCACATCCCACTCCTCTAGGTTGTTAACAGAGCCCAGGCTTGAATTCCCTGAGTCATACAGCAAATTCCCATTGGCTATCTATTTTACATATGGTAGTGTATATTTCCATGTTACTCTCTCCATACATCCCACCTTCTCCTTTCCCCCACCCTTACTCCAAGTCTATAAATCTGTTCTCTATGTCTGTGTCTCCACTGCTGCCTGAAAATAGGTTAACCATCTTTCTAGATTTCATATACATGCATTAGTATATGATATTTGTTTTTCTCTTTCTGACTTACTTCACTCTGTATAATAGGCTCTAGATTCATCTACCTCATTAAGACTGATTCAAATGTGCTCCTTTTATGGCTGAATAGTATTCCACTATATACATGTAACACAACTTCTTTATCCATTGATCTATTGAGGGACATCTAGGTTGCTTCCATATCCTCAGTTCAGTTCAGTCACTCAGTCGTGTCTGACTCTTTGCGACCCCATGAATCGCAGCACACCAGGCCTCCCTGTCCATCACCATCTCCCGGAGTTCACTCAGACTCATGTCCATCGAGTCCGTGATGCCATCCAGCCATCTCATCCTCTGTCGTCCCCTTTTCGTCATGCCCCCAATCCCTCCCAGCATCAGAGTCTTTTCCAATGAGTCAACTCTTCGCATGAGGTGGCCAAAGTACTGGTGTTTCAGCTTTAGCATCATTCCTTCCAAAGAAATCCCAGGGCTGATCTTCAGAATGGACTGGTTGGATCTCCTCGCAGTCCAAGGGACTCTCACCAGTCTTCTCCAACACCACAGTTCAAAAGCATCAATTCTTCGGCGCTCAGCCTTCTTCACAGTCCAACTCTCACATCCATACATGACCACAGGAAAAACCATAGCCTTGACTAGACGGACCTTAGTCGGCAAAGTAATGTCTCTGCTTTTGAATATNCTTTTCACAGCTATTTGTAAGGCCTCCCCAGACAGCCACTTTGCTTTTTTGCATTTCTTTTCCATGGGGATGGTCTTGATCCCTGTCTCCTGTACAATGTCACGAACCTCAGTCCATAGTTCCTCAGGCACTCTATCTATCAGATGTAGGCCCTTAAATCTATTTCTCACTTCCACTGTATAATCATAAGGGATTTGATTTAGGTCATACTTGAATGGTCTAGTGGTTTTCCCTACTTTCTTCAGTTTGAGTCTGCATTTGGGAATAAGGAGTTCATGATCTGAGCCACAGTCAGATCCTGGTCTTGTTTTTATTGACTGTATAGAGCTTCTCCATCTTTGGCTGCAAAGAATATAATCAATCTGATTTTGGTGTTGACCATCTGGTGATGTGCATGTGTAGAGTCTTCTCTTGTGTTGTTGGAAGAGGGTGTTTGCTATGACCAGTGCATTTTCTTGGCAAAACTCTATTAGTCTTTGCCCTGCTTCATTCCGCATCCCAAGGCCAAATTTGCCTGTTACTCCAGGTGTTTCTTGACTTCCTACTTTTGCATTCCAGTCCTCTATAATGAAAAGGCTATCTTTCTTGGCTGTTAGTTCTAAAAGGTCTTGTAGGTCTTCATAAAACCGTTCAACTTCAGCTTCTTCAGTGTTACTGGTTGGGGCATAGACTTGGATAACTGTGATATTGAATGGTTTGCCTTGGAGACGAACAGAGATCTTTCTGTCATTTTTGAGACTGCATCCAAGTACTGCCTTTCAGACTCTTTTGTTGACCATGATGGCTACTCCATTTTTTCTGAGGGATTCCTGCCTGCAGTAGTAGATATAATGGTCATCTGAGTTAAATTCCCCCATTCCAGTCCATTTTAGTTTGCTGATTCCTAGAATGTCAACGTTCACCCTTGCCATGTCTTGTTTGACCACTTCCAATTTGCCTTGATTCATGGACCTGACATTCCAGGTTCCTATGCAATATTGCTCTTTACAGCATCGGACCTTGCTTCTATCACCAGTCACATCCACAGCTGGGTGTTGTTTTTGTCTTTGGCTCCATCCCTTCATTCTTTCTGGAGTTATTTCTCCACTGATCTCCAGTAACATATTGGGCACCCAATGACTTGGGGAGTTCCTCTTTTGGTATCCTATCATTTTGCCTTTTCATACTGTTCATGGGGTTCTCAAGGCAAGAATCCTGAAGTGGCTTGCCATTCCCTTCTCCAGTGGACCACATTCTGTCAAAACTCTCCACCATGACCCGCCCGTCTTGGGTTGCCCCTCAGGCCTGGCTTCCTTTCATTGAGTTAGACCAGGCTGTGGTCCATGTGATTAGATTGACTAGATTTCTGTGAGTATGGTTTCAGTGTGTCTGCCCTCTGATGCCCTCTTGCAACACCTACCATCTTCCTTGGGTTTCTCTTACCTTGGGTATCTCTTCAGGGCTGCTCCAGCAAAGCACAGCTACTGCTCCTTACCTTGGATGAGGGGTATCTCCTAACTGCCACCATTCCTGACCTTCAACGTGGGATAGTGCCTCTAGGCCCTCCTGAGCCCGTTGCCACTGCTCCTCGGTTGCTGTCGGCCCTGGCCTCGGGCATGGGTGGCTCCACCCAGCTGCCGCCCCTGGCCTCGGGCTCGGGGTGGTTCCTCAGGGTCACTGCCCCTGGCCTCAGGCGCGAGGTGGCTTCTCCCGGCCTCCGCCCGTGACCTCGGACTCGGGGTGCCTTGTCCCAGCTGCCACTGACCTCGGACGCAGGGTAGCTCTTCTCAGCTGCTGCCCCTGACCTTGGACACGGGGTGTCTCCTCCCAGCCGCCACCCCTGACCTCAGCCGCAGGGTAGCTCCTCTCGGCCGTTCCTGCGCCGTTGCAGCCTGGCGCTCTAGGCCGCTGCCCCTGACCTCGCCCGTGGGGTAGCTCCTCTTGGCCGTGCTCAGTGTGCCGGCTCGCAGCCACCTGCGCTCAGTGCGCTGGCTAGCTATTGTAAATAGTGCTGCAATGAACGTTGGGGTTGATATGTCTTTTTCAATTTTGGTTTCCTCAGGGTATATGCCTACCAGTGGGATTGCTGAGTCATATGATGATTTTATTCCTAGTTTTTTCAAAGAGTCTCCATACCATCTTCCATAGTGGCTGAATCAATTTACATTCCCACCAACAGTACGTGAGGGTTCCCTTTTTTCCACACCCTATCTAGCATTTACTGTTTGTAGATGTTTTGATGATGGGAATTCTGAACTGAGGTGGTATCTCATTAGAGTTTTGATTTGCATTTCTCTAATAATGAGCAATGTTGAGTGTCTTTTCATGTGTTTATTAAGCATCTGTATGTCTTCTTTGGAGAAATGTCTATTTAGGTCTTTTGCCCATTTTTTGATTGGGTTGTTTGTTTTTCTGGTATTGATTTGTATGAGCTGCTTGTATATTTTTTAAATTAATCCTTTGTCAGTTGTTTCATTTGCTATTATTTTCTCCCATTCTGAGTGTTGTCTTTTCACCTTGTTTATAGTTTCCTTTGCTGTGCAAAAGCTTTTAAGTTTAATTAGGTCCCACTTGTTTATTTTTGTTTTTATTTCCATTACTCTAAGGAGGTGGGTCATAGAGGATCTTGCTGTGATTTATGTCATAGTTTTCTGCCTATGTGTCCCTCTAAGAGTTTTATAGTGAAACCCCTTTTTTATCTGTCTAAAAACTTGTAATTACTTGTGTTATATTGATCGCTTCTTTAGTATAAAGTATTTTTCCTATCTAAGAATATTACTTGAATTATGTATTAATTACCTAAATCAAATGTTAACATTTTTCCCATATACAAGAGAGTAGCCAATCTATTCCCAAACTTCCATAAAGACTTTCCTGACATTCCATTCTGAAGCCAGTTTCATAATTATATGCCAATCATTTTGATAAGTAATTTCATTATTTCTTCTTAGGAGATTGTGTATATCAACATGTAAATGCAGATGACTCACTTCAAAGATGCAAAAATAAAAGTGAGCCATTTTTTTAAGGTGTTTGTTATTCTTTTCTGTGATTAAATTCAGAGTAAAACTAAATGACATGAACCTACACACAGCAGAATTACAAGAAAAAAATTAAAAAGAAGAAATGCTCACAAAGTCAACCATCACATTAAAATTCCTTTTCGCTGGGTGAGCTGAAATACCGTGGAAAAAAAAAAATCCACCTGCCATTCAGTTTAATTTCTTGTGTTTAGAGCTCTATAGCATTCTGTGTAAAACTAATCAATAAAAAGGATTTATGAGGCCTTGAAATAGAACAGTCGAAAGGAGGAAATTATAGTCAGTTTTAGTTATTAAAGATTTTCACCACTAAATTTAGTATAAGGGAAACGTTATACATCTTTTTTAGCTGAAACAGGACATTCATCAATTGCATGGATTGGGGAGACGATTGTGCTTAGACCCACTGTAATGTGTCTTTATTTGTTGCTCACCATTTATTGTTGGCTGTGGTGAAGTAGGCCTAAACAGGATTGGAAAAGCTATGTTAAAAAAAAAAAAAGGCAAGAAGACACAGTGAGCCGTGACCCAGACATGAGACAAAAAGACGAATTTGTGAATTCAGATCCAGTTCATACTAAATAGCTTTGTGTGAACTTATTTTGAAGAGTGAAGGCAAGGAAAGAGGAAACCAAGGGAGGAAGTAAGGAGGGAAGGGAGGAAGACTCCCCACCACCTCGAATGGCCTTCACTTTCTGGGATCAAATTCTAGCTCTGATCTAACTTGGAAACCAAGTCATTACTGATTTTTGTTTATTTTTGGTATTATAATATTTGCTAGACCAGGAGCATTTCTGAAAATAGTCCTACATGGACTGTGTAACACTGTTGCGTTGTGATGAATTTTGAGAGAATGCCTCAAGGCACTTGGGTGCTGCTGTGCGCGTAAATAAATGGTCTTGAGACTTTTATCCAGATACATTTCATAGCAGGTTAATTTGAGAAAATTCAAGAATTTAGCTTTTGTTTGATGAAATGCAAATGACAGATGGAAAACTGCAGTATTTTGAAAAGAAAAACTGTAATGATGCACAGAACATAAGATTGCCATAATAATAATGGTTCTTAGCATTTACACTGAGTTCTTCATCTTCAAAGTACTTTACAAACAACTAATTAAGCCTCATAACACTCCTGAAAGACAGGTAAGGATCATTACTGCCATTCTACAGATGGAGAAAATGAGGCATGGGGCGGTTAAGTATTTTTGCCTAAGGCTATTGGAAATAAACAGAATCAACCAGATTAAGGTCTAGGGACTCAGTCTTAACATGGATAAAGGGACCAGCATTCTTTGAACCAAAACAATGAGGCTTTTAGTGCTGAATATCTTTCCATTTGAAAAGATTAACCTGTCATTCAGTTAACACATATTTCCCAATAAATTAAAATGATACAGTGTAACTCCCATTCACTGTTTCTTTATTTGTCTCATTCATTCTTCAGTCTCCACAATTATCCCCAAAGAATGCCTTTTCTGAATGATTAGGTGACAAGGGCCTTTACAGTCAATGTCACCTGGAGGCAAGGCATTGAGAACTCAGGTTTTATTTTACATTAAAGTTGTGAATCATACTGATGGGCTTCATTTAAAATTATGACAACTCCTCATTTCTGATGGGCAATCATTGTTGGCAATTTCAAAATCCTGTAGTGTGTGAAAGAAAAAATATGTAGATTTTACTCTTTTATTCTTTGCTACTAGTTAACTCTCTTGATAATTCTCCTGAATCCCCAAATTATCGTTGAAGGTGTAGAATGTCACCAAAAAAATAATTTTCAGCATGAAAACAATCTAGCAGATTGCTTATTTTTGGTATTACTGCTGCTTACCTTTAGAAGTCACCCAGGTTTTAAAGAAGAATTGGAAACACATTATGGAAAAGAGCAGACATTTTAGGACAATTTTTTCTTTTATTTCTCTTTGGAAGATTAATAAGGTCAATGATCGTATTTTTATATATACTTCTTTGTAAATTCTCAGCCCCTAGGATCTTACATACTGTCTGAGGGAACAGGATTTGAAATAAGAGTGAGAATTGCACTAACACCACTGTGGGAGGTAAATGTATAATTAAGTCATATTCTATCTTATAAATATGTTGAAGAAATACAAAAAGGAACAGAGATTACTTTTGTCTGCTTAGGTACTGAAAAGGGTATGTACTTACCAAATTTTTTGTGATTTATCCATAGCACCAGCTTTTGAAGACTTTGATTTTGAAAAATAACCCCTGTAAACTATTTTTTTTAATCCCCAACAATAAAACCATTTTAAACGTAGAATGTGATGATAGTTGCACAACTTTGTGAATACACAAAAACCATAAAATTGTGCACTTTAAATTGTAAATTTTATACTATATCAATTATAGTTCAATAAAACTATTTTTTTTTTAATGTCAGAAAATGCCAAACCAATCCACCACTTCCTCCCTTTCAGGGCTTATCTATTTAGCTTCCAAGAACTCTAGTATATCAGTTCAGAATATACTCTTAGAGTATATTAAAAAGATTGTATTTTCTTCTCACTTTGTCTCACTTTGTTGACCCTGCAGGAATCATTTGGATGCCCAGCTGCTGTCCATTCTCAGCACTTACCCATGGAATATCACTGCAGAAAAACACTGGGGCAATACCAGCTAAGCTGATGTGGCTCTCTAACTACTAAGAGTGAAACTCTTCCCTATTCAAAGGATTCTATAGCTCATGAGAAAAACAGATTAATTTCTCTGCCCTCATAATTACACAAAAGATTGGGTGCTGTCATCATTATAATTTGATTTTCCCCCTACTCCCCTGGTGGCTCAGATGGTAAAGAATCCGCCTTCAATTCATGAGATCTGGGTTCAATCCCTGGGTTGCAAAGACCTCCTGGAGAAAGGAATGACTGCCCACTGAAGTATTCTGGCCTGGAGAATTCCATGGACAGAGGAGCCTGGCAGGCTACAGTCCATGGTGTCCAAAGAGTTGGACACAACTGAGCAACTTTAACTCTCTCATTCCTGGAGTTCATGGTTCCTCCTTGGTTCCTTGAGCTTAGCTTCTAAGCCGGTTTATCTGCCTGTTGCTGTTTAGTTGTTAAATCTTCTCTGACCCTTTATGACAACATGGACTGTAGCTGGACAGGCCCCTTTGTCCATGGGTTTCCCAGGTAAGAACACTGGAGTGGGTTGCCATTTCCTGCTCCGTCCTCCAGAGGATCTTCCCAACCCAGGGATCAAACCTGTATCTCCTGGGTCTCCTGCATTGCAGGTGGTTTCTTTATCCACTGAGTATCTGTCTGTAGAAGACTACAATATGGGGACCATATCTTCAATGATATCTAAATCCAACAAGAAAAATATAATGAAAATGTTGAATATTTGCTAAATAAATCTGTGAAAGATTGGATTTATTGGTGATTGGCTTGAGTCACTATTTTCATCATTTCTATTTTTCCTTTGTTTCCCTACATTTTTATTGCCAATACTCTATGAAAACATAATTGTAATGACTAAAGAATAATCTAGAAAGTGAATGTATTGTGATTTATCCAATCATTTCTTTATTAGCATACAACTAGTGTGATTCCAACTCTTAAAATAGCATGAATAATATCTTCTTCATGAACCTTGTTTATAAATTTTATTCTGTTATTATTTTGTATCTAGTCTTATGTTAAATTTTTACTGTATTTAAGTATGTAAATTATTCTAATCTTTCTACTGGTTACCAAAAATCCTTAGAAAGTTTAAACAATTACAGTACCATATCCAAACGTACGTTCTCCTCTCCCACCTTTGATATTTTTGCATTCTTATTTCTTTCATTTTATTTAAAATACTTTTCATAATGTTTCATAAATAGTGAGGTACTATATATAATGGTATTATTATAAATTTTGTTACTAGCAATTACACACACACACACACACACACACACA
>SJYQ01002196.1:1298555-1335448 GCA_006410935.1 Redunca redunca
TTTGAATTTTTTAAAAATATAATATAATGATCATTTTATTCATAATACTGTAGGATTTTACTTTTAAAATTAGAAATGAATGTTGAATGCTACTGAAGAAATTTTTACCAACAAATAACAAATAAGGAAAGCCAATGAAATTTCTTCTTACATAGATTTGTCTATCCACATATGTATATATATCACAAATTAACATATTTATATGTATTTGAATAGGTCATATATACAACTACATACAAAGACATATGTCTAATGTTACTAAAAAGACTGGCTTTTCTGTGCTAAATTCTCTCTGGTTGTAAAATAAAGCAGCTTTGTACAGGCTGTGTCTTAATGCCTAATGCTGAGACTGCCACACAATTTTCTTATGTGGCTTCAGATTTTTGTAATAAATTATTTTTATATTTTCTTTGGGCCTTGGGATAATGTCCTCTTTACCTTTTTTTGGTTATTGATATTAGACCTTGTGTCATTGTTTTTGTTTTTTCCTCTTTGCCATTCTTAAATCAGAGTCTTGCAGTTATCAGTGTTGGCCATCAGATAAGGTATCAATTTTCTTTGAAGCTGATCTAACAGGTGCTAACTGAATCACCTTTTCATATCCGTGTAGATGGAAAGGTATTTAACACCTTGTCAGCATATATCTTTGTCGAGTATAAGTTTATCTGGTTCAGTTCTTCTGGACTGAAATGGAACAAATTTTCAAGTGCATTGCCTGAATCTCTGGCACCGTAGAGTTGAAGGATGGGTAATTCTATACTACAGGAGTTACTGTAGGAGTTTCTGCCTATAGAGCATTTATGATTCGATACCTGCAGATTGATGTTCTCTGAGATGTAACTCCATGTGTTCAACCCTACACCACCAGGACAGTTGACTTATTAGAATTGTGTTCTGTGTATATGGATGTTCAAAGATATACATGATGGAGTTGGCTCTGAGACATAAGGACCAGAGAGAGACCACAGGAGCTACAAGTGACCCTCAGCTGATAGCCAGCAAGGAAGCAGGACTTCCTTATAACCACTTGTTATAACCACTAACAAAGTGGGTTCTGTCAACACCTTGGTTTGTTTCTGGAAGAACTTCAGCAGAGAAGATGTTCTTATGCACAGTGCTGGGACTTTTGACTTGCCTAAATTGGAAGATGCTTTATCTGTACTGATGAAAGCCACCGAATTTGTGGTGTTAAGTCCATATTGCTGTCTGAAAGCTCTCTTTGTCTCCTTCTGTCCCCCCTTCAATTTTCATAGGCATTACCTCCAATAAATCTCTTGCAATTAAAAAAAAAAAACTTAAGGGATGTTTGGTGGAAGGGCAGTGATGAGAGTAACCAGATACCCGAAGAAGAGACAATTTCACATCATAAGGATGATTGCCCCTATGTTCTGTTAGATACTAACCTGGAGTGTCTACTCTGCTGTGCATGTAGTGAGGAAGAGATGAGATGTTTCCCTACTTTGTTTTCAGAAACAGGACAACTTTATTGTAACGAATAAGTTGGAGACTATTAATTATTTTTATTATAATTTTCCATTGCTTTGCTAAACAGTAGAAATCTGTCCCAAGCATGCTTAACTCATGCACTACATGCACGCTCTTCCAGTCATAATTTTTCAGGTTTCTTTGAATTTGCATTTTTTTCTGCTTTCATAGGTAATTTATTGGAAAGTTTGGAGACAATGAAGAGTGACTTTGTGGTTGCCTGTTAAGTAGAAATCTAAGACCATTCCACATCTTCAAGTGAGGAAAAAGCTGAGAGAAACAAATCAGTAAGTTTTGTTCATTCTGTTCTAGAACATTTCAATTATATTTTATAAAGGAAAGAAAAGTAAAGTAAAATGCCTTTATTCAGATGATTGGAAACTTCAATCTTGAGTTCAGTGCAGCTGTTCAGTCGTGTCAGACTCTTTACAACTCCATGGACTGCAGCATGCCAGGCTTCCCTGACCATCACCAACCCCCAGAGCTTGCTCAAACTCACGTCCATCGAGTCGGTGATGCCATCCAACCATGTCATCCTCTGTCGTCTCCTTCTCCCCTTGCCTTCAATCTCTCCCAGCATCAGGGTCTTTTCAAATGAGTCAGTTCTTCGCATCAGGTGGCCAAAGTATTGGAGTTTCAACTTCAATATCAGTCCTTCCAGTGAATATTCAGGACTGATTTCCTTTAGGATGGGCTGGTTGAATCCCTTTGCAGTCCAAGGGACTCTCAAGAGTCTTCTCCAACACCACAGTTCAAAAGAATCAATTCTTCAGCACTTAGCTTTCTTTATAGTCCAACTCTCACACACATACATGACTACTGGCAAAACCTTAGCTTTGTCTAGACAGAGCTTTGTCAACAAAGTAACGTCTCTACTTTTTAATGTGCTGTCTAGGTCGGTCATAGCTTTTCTTCCAAGAAGCAAGCGACTTTTAGTTTTATGGCTGCAGTCACCATCTGCAGTGATTTTTGAGTTCAAGAAAATAAAGTCTGTCACTGTTTCCATTGTTTCCCCATCTATTTGCCGTGAATTGATGGGACCAGATGCCATGATCTTCATTTGTTGAATGTTGAGTTTTAAGCCTGATTTTTCACTCTCCTCTTTCACTATCATCAAGAGGCTCTTTCTTCACTTTCTGCCATAAGGGTGGTATCATCTGTGTATCTGAGGTATTGATATTTCTTCCGGCAATCTTTATTCCAGTTTGTGCTTCATCCAGCCTGGGATTAAAATCAATCTTAATTTCACATAATGAGCTACTTCAGAAAAACTTCTATGAAGCTACTTAGACCATATAGATTTCTCAAAATAGAAAAGAAGACAATGAGAAAAGAACTACAGAGGTACGATTAAATATTCTTCAAAATTATTATTATTGAGGTACAGAAGTTTTATTCTAAAGAGTAACAAAGGGTTTATAAAGTTACTGTCATACCAACGATTTATCTGAACATTTTTTAAGATAGTTCCCAAGGGATTTTGTAAATTGCCAATCTTACACTAAACACATATTGCTGTGAGTTCTCTAGAGAAACAGAATCAATAGGAGAAAGAGAGAGACTCTAAGAAAAGCAGGAAGAGACAATGAGGCAGAGAAAAAGAATTCTTTCTTATTCTATTCAGCTTCAACAGATTAGATGTGGCTCCCACATGAGAGAGATGTTTGTTTTCCTTAATCTATTAATTCAAACATAAATCTCATCTAGAAACACTCTCACAGACATACTCAAAATAATGTTTAATCAAATATCTAGGCATCCTATGGCCTAGTCAAGTTGACACATGAAATTAACCATCACAATACTCGATTTTACAACATTATAGCTCAGGTAAGTATAATAGCTGAAGAAAATGCATTAAAAGTCACCTGACATAAAAAATAATTTGATTCTATACTATCTAATGCCACTATTATATTTAACAGAATGTCATATATTTGCTATAAAGAAAACATATGGAGTGAAATATAATTTGGTCTCTTTCAGTTTGTGTCTACATGAATTTCTCTTTAGTATGAGGTCACTTTCTTAAAAGTTCACTGGACCTGTACTGCTTTCTCATATTTAGAACCATTGGGTCTTAATGCAAAAAACTCAAAAGATACATGACCTGCATAACTATTGACATCTCACAAACCTTCCATACAACATTTTCATGATTTGGGAATAAATAGTATAAAGTATTATTCAAGAAAAATCCTCTTTATATATTCTCCATATTTAAAATGTATAAATTAATGATGTGCTATCAAGATGTTCTAAAAGATTTCTTAATAAATTGTACCACAGAAGAGCCTTAACACACTATAATCACATTATTCCCATTTTATAGATAAGGGACTGTAAGATTGCCAGGAGAAATATCAATAACCTCAGATATGCAGATGACACCACCCTTATGGCAGAAAGTGAAGAGGAACTAAAAAGCCTCTTGATGAAAGTGAAAGAGGAGAGTGAAAAAGCTGGCTTAAAGCTCAGCATTCACAAAACTAAGGTCATGGCATCTGGTCCCATCATTTCATGGCAGATAGATGGGGAAACAGGGGAAACAGTGTCAGATTTTATTTTTTTGGGTTCCAAAATCACTGCAGATGGTGATTGCAGCCATGAAATTAAAAGACGCTTACTCCTTGGAAGGAAAATTATGACCAACCTAGATAGCATATTAAAAAGCAGAGATATCACTTTGTCAACAAAGGTCCATCTAGTCAAGGCTATGATTTTTCCATTGGTCATGTATGGATGTGAGAGTTGGACTGTGAAGAAAGCGGAGCACCAAAGAATTGATGCCTTTGAATTGTGGTGTTGGAGAAGACTCTTGAGAGTCCCTTGGACTGCAAGGAGATCCAACCAGTCCATCCTAAGGGAGATAGGTCCTGGGTGTTCATTGGAAGGACTGATGCTGAGGCTGAAACTCCAATATTTTGGCCACCTCATGCAAAGAGTTGAATCATTGGAAAAGCCCCTGATGTTGGGAGGGGTTGGAGGCAGGAGGAGAAGGGGATGACAGAGGATGAGATGGTTGGATGGCATCACTGACTCGATGGATGTGAGTTTGAATAAACTCCGGGGGTTGGTGATGGACAGGGAGACCTGGTGTGCTGTGATTCATGGGGTTGCAAAGAGTTGGACACGACTGAGCGAGTGAACTGAACTGATGCTTGTTAGACATGAAATACCTCCCACAGGGTCAGAGGGCTAATAGATTAGTAGCAGAGCCAGAAATGTACTAGATGAGTAAACAAATGCAAATTCATTTTACTGTATATTTATTCTTTAAAAAGTAGCTATTAATTTAAATACATTCTTGTATATGTATTTTAAATATATTTTTTAAAAATTAAAATAAATGTCATGCATCAAAGATTTGTGCTACAGATGCTAAAACATAGTCTTACTTCTTAACTTCACTTCCAAAATGGTGATTTAATTATGAGCAAAGAATATAAAAATAAAATTTAAGTTGACATTAGAGCCAAGAGAGCATTTAAATTTGAACAGGAAATTGATCATAGTTTGAAGATAGTGAACTAGAGACACTGAAATTGAGTAATCAGATGTACCCACCTTCAAAGAAATAATAAGCAGTATTTCCTGTAGTAGTAAATATAAAACAATTTGTAACCTACTTTATGATACTATAATGGAAGAATCTAATAATAGTTCTATTTCCTTTTCATATTCTCTTTCACCTCAAAACTTTCCCAGAATACCTAGCAAATATCAATATATCAATTCATTCAAAATTACTTTCAAACAGGTGACGACAGACAAGATCCTCTCACTCTACTCACATTCCACTGAATTGAGACTCACTAATATGCCCTCCACATTTCACAATGATATCTAGATTTTTAAAAGTTCTTTTGCTTTACAGAGTTGTCATTCATAAAAATAGACCAAAAGGATCACAAAACTGTGTATATATTACACATGGAACTTAAGCACAACTGACCAGAAGCCATTATTTTCTTAGTAGGCATATGGCTACAGCCATTGCAGGATTATCTCTATTTCTGACTATCCCCTTGCATTCAAGCTGAATGATGCCACTGTTTTCAAACAAAACAGTTAATCTCCTTTCACCCTATCTGTGTCAGCTAGAGCCAGCAGTTACCAACTCCAAGCTATAGATATATGCACTGAAATTCTTGACAACGTGCTCCACCTTCTTAACCCTTCTCATTTCTAACTGTCGAGACTCATCTTTTTGAGCAGGGGAGTTAACCCAGCACAGACGGTTTTATCATCTACCTGGTGATGTTCATTTTTGGTTTTGTTGCTTAGGTTTACATAGACAAAGAAAGTTTTAAAGAATACAGATGTAACATCAATGACACACTTATCGCAGCTACACAATAGATTGGACTTAAGAATGACTGTGAACGTCTGAAGAGTTTGGGGCTGGTCAATATGCTGATGTTAGTCGTTGGTAGCTAGTTTTCTCGGTAATAAACCCTTAGGCAGGAAGTTGTCAAGAAGTATATGTGAGGTAAATGAACAAATATAACAAAACAGAAACAGTGTCATAGATACAGACAACAAACAGATGGTTGTGCCAGAGGGGAAGAAGGAAAGTAGAAGAAAGAAATAGGTAAGAGAGATTAAGAGGTACCAGTTAAAAAATATGTGCGTAACGAGTATGAAATGTACAGTATGGGAAATATAGTCAATAATCATGTACTATTTTTGTATATTGACAGATGGTAACTAAAACTAACCTACTCTGGTGATCATTTTAAAATGTGTAGAAATACTAAGTCATTATGTGTAACAGGAACTAACATTGTGTTGTACAAGCAAATAAACTCATAGAAAAAGAGATCAGATTTGTGGTTACCAGAGGCAGGGAGGGGGAATTGGATGGAGGTAGTTGAAAGATACAAACTTCTAGTTATTAGACAAATAAGTATCAGGGATGCCAATGTACAACATGATTAATATAATTAACACTACTGTATGTTGCTGCTAAGTCACTTCATTCATGTCCGACTCTGTGCGACCCCATAGACGGCAGCCCACCAGGCTCCCCTGTCCCTGGGGTTCTCCAGACAAGAACACTGGAGTGGGTTGTCATTTCTTTCTCCAATGCATGAAAATGAAAAGTGAAAGTGAAGTCACTCAGTCGTGTCTGACTCTTAGTGACCCCATGGACTGCAACCTACCAGGCTCCTCCATCCGTGGGATTCTCCAGGCAAGAGTACTACATATAAAAATTGTTGAGGGAGTAAATCCTAAGAGTTCTCATCACAGGGGAAAATATTTTTTCTATTTATTTAATTTTGTATCTACATGATATGATCAAGTTTCACTAAACTTATTGTGGTAATAAGTTTCATGATATATGTAAGTCAAATCATTATGCTGTACACCTGAACTTTATAGAGTGCTATATGACAATTATATCTCATTAAACTTGGAAGACAAACCAGTTAAACAGAGACATGAGATTCCTCCTTTCACTTAAATAGTTAGAGGCCACTGAGGGCTATTAATTAAACTAATTTCACTACTGTTGTGTCTCAGAGAACAGGGATGCCTCAGGAGAGGAAGAAAGAGAATCTGTTGATTGGTAGAACAGTCACATACATTTATCAATTATATTCATGGCCTTTTCTGGGTGGGATTCATGGTGCCCCAAAACAATTATTAATACAATAGTTACATCAAAGGTGGCTGATTACCAGCCACCACAACAAATATAATGATAATAAAAGTGTCAAACATTGCAAGAATTACCAAAATGTGACACAGACAAACAAAATGAGCAGATACTGTTGGGGAAATGGCACTGATAGACTTGCTAACCATAGGATTGTCACAAACCTTCAGCTTGTTAAAAGAAAAAAAGAAACACTATCTCTGAAGCATGATAAAGCAAAGTGCAAGAAAACAAGGTATGCCTGTATTATCAATCCCACCTTCCCATCTTAAATCAGTAACTGTGAATAGCTTTTAAGGTGAGAACCACTGGAGTGGTGCTAGACGCTGTGTCCTAAGCAGCCTCAGATGAACCTCAGTTAGGGATCCTAAGAAAGGTGCTAGATGCTGTGTCCTGAACAGCCTCAGACAGATCTCAGTTAGAGATCCTGAGAAATAAGCCAGACTACCTTTGCTTTAGTTTTCCTTTTTAGTTTGCTACTTTACTCTATTCAAAAATGTCTCAGATGGTAATCCATCATTCTGCCCATTTTCCTACTCAATGTGCCTCCTGCTAATCATTTAGCTCCCAGATGCTCTAGGTGCCAGAATCCTTAAAAATTAACTCCTTTATGGATTCCTCTCTGAAAGTCTCAGGGAAGAAATCGTACAGTAGAAAAATTCATTGTTCATTGTATTTTAGAGCCAGCAATTCATATACTTAATCCCAAACCATTTAGTTAAACTTTATTGTTCATATTAGTTGTGCCTAATCTTAAACCTGCTGCTGCTATTGCTAAGTCGCATCAGTCGTGGCTGACTCTGTGTGACCCCAGAGACGGCAGCCCACCAGACTCCCCCATCCCTGGGATTCTCCAGGCAAGAACACTGGAGTGGGTTGCCATTTCCTTCTCCAATGCGTGAAAGTGAAAAGTGAAAATGAAGTCGCTCAGTCATGTCCGACTCTTCGCAACCCCATGGGTGGAGGAGCCTGGTAGGCTGCAGCCCATGGGATTTTCCAGGCAACAATACTGGAGTGGGGTGCCATTGCCTTCTCCAAATCTTAAACCTAGATAGCATATTAAAAAGCAGAGAAATTACTTTGCCTTCAAAGGTCCATCTAGTCAAGGCTATGGTTTTTCCAGTGGTCATATATGGATGTGAGAGTTGGACTGTGAAGAAAGCTGAGCATTGAAGAATCGATGCCTTTGAACTGTGGTATTGGAGAAGACTCTTGAGCGTCCCTTGGACTGCAAGGAGATCCAACCAGTCCATCCTTAAGGAGACCAGTCCTGGGTGTTCATTGGAAGGACTGATGCTGAGGCTAAAACTCCAGTACTTTGGCCACCTCATGTGAAAAGTTGACTCATTGGAAAAGACTTTGATGTTGGGAGGGGTTGGGGGTAGGAGGAGAAAGGGACGACAGAGGATGAGATGGCTGGATGGCATCACCAACTCGATGCACATGAGTTTGAGTGAACTCCAGGAGTTGGTGATGTACAGGGAGGCCTGGCGTGCTGTGATTCATGGGGTCACAAAGAGTCGGACACGACTGAGTGACCGAACTGAACTGAATCTTAAACTCTTCAGAAATAAAACTAAGAAAGGCTGCAGATCAGTCTGGTTAATTCAGAGTATTCATTAGGAAAATTCTATAAGAAAATGCAACATAATAAAAAATTAAGACACAGTCAAGTATTGTATGTGGTTCAAGTAGATAGAAAAATTCCTTGATAATATAGCTAATGTGAAACTTAGCCTCATCTCTCTATTCAAATTCTTTGACATAGAATTATAACTTGAGGTCCCAGAGAGTTTAGAAAAAAATGGTATTTTCAAAGTTGCTGAACATCACAATATCAAATGGTTGTTTGAGAAGTTATCTTAGGCCATACTAAAAATATCCCAGGCAGATGAACGTATACATGAATCTTAACTATTAAAGATGAACCATATCTCCACAGCCAGAGTAAGAGAATGCCATCATTCCACTAGACAATAGTTCTTCAATTTTTATGAGAAATCTTGACTGTCCAAGAGATCCACAGTCTAAATTTTTCTATCAGCCATTCAATATTTCATCACCCTCATAGCAATTAGCTTTGGAGAATGTCAACAGTGGATTTGGGATTAATTCCATTCCCTGAGATTTCTACAAAATACATTCTGTTCTTCCTGTTGTCCACTTGGCAGCAGAGGCACAGAAGTTTCTTTGATTGGACAGAAGACTAGAAAAAGATTGACTATCATAAGGACTTTAGATTCACCATGAAAAAGAGAGTTGTCCAAGATAAAATATTTTTATTTTTTAAAAGATACTAAATATAGTTGATGCAAGAAGATTTGCTACTAGGTTGTAGCAGATTCTTTTTTTCCCCTCCAGTTTAATTAGTTTAGAGTGATAAGAAGGCATCCCAAAAAGACGGCTTGAAGATTTGTTATTTTAATTAGCCAAATGTGTAAAGAGGAAAACCATCAACTAACATGAAGAAAACTGAAGGCAACTTAAGCAGTATCAAGAGGAGATAAGACCATCTCACCAACAACACAACGCTAAATTAAGAGTTTTATGGGCTAATGCAGACTCATAAAACAGCTAAAAATGTTCCCTGCCTTTGTACATGAGTAAAGTACTCTGATTCTGGTATCTCTGTGAAACAAAGTATAGTCGGCTACTTAAATAACATCAAATGGTAAGGAGAGACACCATGCCAGCTGCCCAAAGTGTATGCATTGTTATATGCTGATTTAGAAATGATACAGAACATAAATACCAATTAAAGAGAAGTGAGAGAGAAGTAAAATATAATTTTTGTATTATCAAACTCAAGCATTTAGAAAGAACTTGGTGTTTCTTATGGCTAGAGCGTCAAATAGTTCACATGATTTAGGTTACATTTTATGTGCATAATTTTAGATTATCATAGATATGTTTTTCATATTTGGCCCAGGTTTCCTTCGGCTCAGATGTTTTGAGTGCTTTGTGAGCCTGGCTTCTTGCATTCACATTGTGCTATGTCTATTTTGTGATCTGTTATTAGTAGTATCAATTGGAACTCCGGCAAACTTTTATATAAAATGAAGGCGAGAAATGAAAATCGTCAATATCTTTTAACTGTTAACCCAGGCCTGAGGTAGTCTGCATAAGCATCTGCTCTGCATTTCTAGAGGTAGCTGTTTTTCTACCTTCCCTCTCTAATTACACCTTCTGGGAGACAGGAATTTGTACCATTTTGCCCTTCATTTGCATCATCACAGCAACTCTAGCCTTCATGTCCCTTTGCCTGATAAGTTGCAGGGTTTTGGTTTCTGCTCACTGATTATTCAGCCAGGCTCGCCTCTCCTTGGCAGGCTCCAAGGACGTTTCTATTCTTCCTCCAGGCCTACAGCAAACACTTGAAAAGACCCATCCTGCCTCCCATCCTACTCAAACAGTAGTGTGTGACATGCTCTCAGCCCAGTTTCACCTTTCCAAAGACTGAAGAGTGCCTATGTAAGGGCTAAATGCACAGACTTCTTGTTGGAGGCTGAATACACCCTCGCGTTCACTTGAGAATTAACCCTTGAGAAGCATGCCTTGCAGCTTACCTGTGGATCTGGCTTTCATAGCAGATTCATTATTTTTCATATTTGACAGAAGTGGTAAGATATTCAGTGTCTTTCCTCGGGCTATAGGAGTATGCTTCTCAGTATATGCACATCTAGGGCATTTAATCAGCTATTTGTTTGAAGTGTCCCATTGATCATAAAAATGATGCTTAATCTAGAAATGTTTAGCTTATAAATTCATACATGGAAGTTAGATGGGACTGCTCTGAAAACTGGAAAAGAACTAACTGAAATTCTAAAGAAATCAGGTTGATGTAGTACAAAGTGCAGTCTTTGGGGACTGTCAATTAATTATCTGTAAATGTACATAATGTAAATGCTTAAACAAGATGACTTAACTGAAATACTTAGATCATTGTAGTTATACTAAAGTGATTCATAAAACTCAAAACAGAAGAGTCAAAAAGCCACATAAAATCCAGTTCCCTATGGGAGTTATGATTTGGTTAAATATAATGCACATGCAATTTGTTTTTTGGCACTTATTAAAGTTAGAGAAAAATTTTCAAGTTAAACTCTGTTTGATCAACATGATTTTTCTTTCTGTATTATTTACTGTTAATTAGGAAACTGCTCAAATTTAGTCTAGTATCACCAATCATGAAACTTGCCTGGAGATTGCCTCCTAGCTGATCAGAATCAAGAAGGAGAGAATGAAAAGAAATCATTTTGCCTAATAATTGAAACTGCAACTAGATAAGTAGAATACAGGATAACAATTTCATCAGATGTCACTTGAAACTGATATCTAGTATACATTAACTTAGCATCTTTACATGGTAAATATACAAATTAAGTATGCTGCAATCTAATGCATTGTAATGATTTGTAATCATAATTTTGACAGACACAAAAATATTCAGTGGCATATTCTTAGAGGTTTCACTAAGATTAAGCAAATAGATAATAACAACCAAAAAAAATTATTGCCTGAAGCTAACAAACTCTGAGAACATTTCAGGTATTTGAAGACTGTTGCTGCTGCTACTGCTAAGTAGTTTCAGTCGTGTCAGACTCTGTGCGACCCCAGAGACCGCAGCCCACCAGGCTCCCCTGTCCCTGGGATTCTCCAGGCAAGAACACAGGAGCGGGTTGACATTTCCTTCTCCAATGCATGAAAGTGGAAAGTGTAAGTGAAGTCACTCAGTCGTGTCCGACTTTTCGTGACCCCATGGACTGCAGCCTTCCAGGCTTCTCCATCCATGGGATTTGAAGACTGTTACTGAGGCCTAAACCTTTTCTTTTTTGTACTAAATACCATCTTTCTCTAAACCATTACACTATTGAACTTTTCCCAAATATCTGGACTTAAAGTATACTCTCCTGTCATGAAGCTGGTGAGTTCTTTATTACATCATTAATTTTCTGTAAGATGAATTATCATTTTAGGTGCACATTTTACAGCATCCCATATAGATTATAAGTTCCTTGAATACAGAACAGAGAAGTATAGAGACTAGAAAGACCTATTCACCTTTTAATGAATTTCTGCTTACGTACTTCCATCACTCTATCCCTCACAATTCAACCCCACCCATACCCGGAACTAATTTGAGCTGGTCTCAGAGACTCAGGGTAGGTCAGTGGAAAATCATTAGGTCTGGATTAAATGAGGCTAATTCTAGATTGAAATAAATCTTTAGGAAACTACAGATGGCTGAAATCCAGACATAAGAAGATGCGTTGAACTCAAGATTTCATATGCCCTTTGGAAAGTCAAAAAAGTTAACAAACCACAACCATATATTTGAAGCTGACATATACCCCAGGCTTGAAACTGTCTATACTACCAAATTATTATGTAGAGTGTATGGGAATGGCAGACCCCTGTAGTTCTTTTTCTAATCATATAGATATTCAATAAAAATCATGAGGTGAGGTGAAGTGAAGTCATAAAAGGACAAAAAAAAAATTTTGAGATCACTAAGCCTAAATTGTTGCTGATATAAGAATCACATCTGTGATGTTACAGAGAATTAGATAGTGTCATTTAAAGCTTTCCAATGATTTAGGAGATAGAACTATAAGTTATTCACTGAGATGCATGTGTACCAAGTTGCTTCAGTTGTGTCTGACTCTTTGAGACTCTATGGATCATAGTGCTCCTCTGTCCACGTGATTCTCCAGGCAAGAATACAGGCGTGGGTTGCCATGCCCTCCTCTAGGAATCTTCCAGACCCAGGGATTGAATCGATGCTTCTTAAGTCTCCTGCATTGACAGCTGGGTTCTAAAGCTCCCAAAAGAGGACAGTTTTTCAGGAGGAGCTGAGGAATGTAGTTGGATACACGGAACTTACTGTCTATAGTACATTTACTTGGAAATGGACAAGGAACAAATACAAAATTCAGGAGACATCTAAACTAGACACATTTGTTTGAAATCATCAGTACTTGGACTGCAGCAGAAATCCAAGCTCACTTAGGATGACTATTAGAAGACTTGTGTATGATTATATAGAAACAGCCTTCCTGGATTACTGAGGAATATCAACTTTGTGGGGGGCTAGAGGAAGAAGAGAATTTACCAGAGAAGAATGGGGAGTCAAAGGAAACCAAGAGGTCACATAATCAGAGTAAACTAACATTTTAGTAATGTTTAGCAATTCCCTGGTGGCTCAGAGGTTAAAGCGTCTGCCTGGAATGCAGGAGACCTAGGTTCGATCCCTGGGTCAGGAAGATCCCCTGGAGAAGGAAATGGCAATCCACTCTAGTACTCTTGCCTGGAGAATCCCATGGAGGGAGGAGCCTGGCAGGCTATAGTCCATGGGGTCGCAAAGAGTCGGGCACAACTGCGTGACTTTCACACACACAACCATGGAACAAGGTGCTTCATGAGAGAGTTAGCAATCTAATCATTGGAAATCTTCAAGTAACACTACCTAATCTTCTGTAATATCACAGAGGAGGTTTTTCTTTTTCTTTTTCCTTCTTTTGCAGCACTGTGCAGCTTGTGGGATTTTAGTTTGGAACCTAGGCCCAGCCAAAGCACCAAGTCCTAACCACTGGAATACCAGGGAACTCCTGAAGAGATTCTTATATTGAGCAACATCAATTGCCACTGCTAATTGCTAGGACTAGCAATTTAGTCCTAGTGACCTCAAAGCATATGTTTTGTCTTTTTATGGTTTGTATTGAATTTCTATAACACTAAATTACTATGTAGTCAAGGCTATGGTTTTTCCAGTAGTCATGTATGGATGTGAGAGTTGGACTGTGAAGAAGGCTGAGAGCCGAAGAATTGATGCTTTTGAACTGTGGTGTTGGAGAAGACTCTTGAGAGTCCCTTGGACTGCAGGGAGATCCAACCAGTCCATTCTGAAGGAGATCAGCCCTGGGATTTCTTTGGAAGGAAGGATGCTGAAGCTGAAACTCCAGTACTTTGGCCACCTCATGTGAAGAGCTGACTCATTGGAAAAGACTCTGATGCTGGGAGGGATTAGGGCCAGGAGGAGAAGGGGACAACAGAGGATGAGATGGCTGGATGGCATCACTGACTCGATGGACGTGAGTCTGAGTGACCTCCGGAAGTTGGTGATGGACAGGGAGGCCTGGTGTGCTGTGATTCATGGGGTTGCAAAGAGTTGGACACGACTGAGGGACTGAACTGAACTGAACTGAACTGATGTAGATTTTATAGGCATGGCATACCCCTGTCATTCTTTTTCTAATCACACCTCTTGAAAAATCCACAGAAGTAAGATAGCAGGCAAATGGTACATCCTTGGCCCCTTGACACAAACAGGTTATTCACAATATCCCGGGGTAGGTGAACACAAACACCCAGCACACACATGACTTCCACGGCTGGCATTAGTTCAAACCTATTTCTGCTCCTCTTCTCTGACCCCCTGTGCGCTGCCTCTCATCTTCCATGACTCTTCATCCCTGTCTTCTTCCAATAACTTGGATCCTCAGGTTTGCTTTCATTGCTTGATGATTATTAGACATGCTTTTCTGGCTCATTGGTGGAACTCCTTGAACAAAGGCTCTTTTGTTTACCTCTATATTAAATTAGTTAACACTGTTTTATGGTGTTAACACTGATCTCTGGGTCAGGAAGATCCCCTGGAGGAGGAAATGGCAACCCACTCCAATATTCTTGCCTGGGAAATTGCATGGACAAAGGAACCTAACTGGTTACAGTCTGCGGCTAAGTCGCTTCAGTCATGTCCGACTCTGTGCAACTCCATAGACAGCAGCTTAACAGGCTCCCCCATCCCTAGGATTCTCCAGGCAAGAACACTGGAGTGGGTTGCCATTTCCTTCTCCAATGCATGAAAGTGAAAAGTGAAAGTGAAGTCGCTCAGTCCAACTCTTCATGATCCCATGGACTGCAGCCCACCAGGCCCTCCATTCATGGGATTTTCCAGGCAAGAGTTCCGGAGTGGGGTGCCATTGCCTTCTCCAGTTACAGTCTATGGAGTTGCAAAGAGTCAGACATGACTGAGCAACTGAGCATGCATCCACGCTGTATGACATATATGAACACTGTTAAGGAAGTCAATCCTCAGAAGTCACATCAAAAGGAAAAAAAGGCTGTTTTTTTAATTATATTTATATGAAGCTTATTCACACTCACATGAAAGAGCAATATCGTGCTTCTAGTTGGTGGGTAGCTTTCTCCCATTTGTTGTTTTCTGAGAGTGACATTTCCACCCTCTATTGACTTAGCTGTCTAATAGTGCTTCATGTACCCAAGTAGTTGAAAATGAAAGAAAATGAGAGAGAAAATCCACTAGGTTCAGAAGACACCCACGTCATTTTTGCTCACGTTGCATTGTCAGGTACAGTCATCTGACACCATTTAGAAATAATTGGGGCTTAGAAATGTGGTTTGAGGCTGGTAAGTTTCTTTCCAGCCAAGACTCAAAACTATGTGACTCCAAGCTTTGAAATCACATGTAAAACTTCAGCCCACTTTGAACTCTGTAATGAGGGGCCATCAGAAAAGCCCTCATAGAACTGAACTGGATCCAAATTTGCCCTGAGCTCTCTGAGCACAGCGACCTTGAACTCAGCACACAGTAATGCTTGATGCAACTGGGACTCTTCCATAAGAGAAACTGAAATAGCTAAGCAAACACATTTTTCAAAGTTGTGTGAATGAACACTGCTCTGCGTACTTGTTCTAAACCTTGAAGCAGAATATTATACACAGAACTGAATTTCCATATGTAGAAACTGTAAAATTGCTATTTGCAAGTCATGTTCATTTGTATACCAGAAACCTGCCAGCGATGCACCCAAAATTCATTTGTAGCAGCTATTTATAGCAATATCAGCATTCAAGTTTTTATGTAAAAATAGCAAAGTAGAGCTACTGGTATAATAGTAGCTAACGTATTTATTCATTCATACATGAATGTTTATCTGCCCCTTGTAGAAAAATATATTAGGACCTATATTTAATATTAGAAGAAAACTGTGAGGGTTAAGAGAAAAGTTAAGGTCAAATATCTAGATTTAAACTGGAGAAACATATTAATTAATATTTAGACTTTTTTCAAATATCTATCTCTTTGACATTGGTGGTGGTTTAGTCGCTAAGTCATGTCTAACTCTTGCGACCCCATGAACTATATCCCTCCAGGTTTCCCTGTCCAGGTAAGATTACTGGAGTGGGTTGCCATTTCCTTCTCCAGGAAATCTTCCCAACCGAGGAATCGAACCTGGGTCTCCTGTATTGCAGGCAGATTCTTTACCGACAGCTACAGGTGAAGCCACAATTGTGGCAACAAAAATAAAGAGACTTACATGCTCAGAGGCCATACTTCCTTTCTAACTACATGCAGAAACATGACCATCACCACTCAGTAAGATAAGGTCTAGCTCAGAAATGGTCCACTGGGCCAACCTGGGAACTCTGTGTATACAGATGTTAACAAACAATTCCCAGAGTGCTATGGTGAGGTGGCAAAGGATTACTCACCTACATAATCAGTGAGTAAATTATCAGTATTTTTTTTCTTGTCTGGATATTGCCTTTCTTAATCACACTATACGTTTACAATTAGAGGTTGAGTTGAGAGAGGCTTCCACTTTCAGTTCCAACATAATGAAGAGTTGTTACTTTCATCCCTACAGCAACACAAAAGTTAGACAATCTGAAAGTCAATAACTTTTAGTGGGTCCATTAGAGAACTGAAATTCCAGGGCAAATTGTGCATCAAAATCTGGAGAGACAGGTACATCTTGAGAAATACGGAACTGAGATCTGCTTACCTGGGAGAGGAGAGCCAGAGTCATAATCGAGTAGGAATGTTTAGGGTAATCTTCCCGAATTGCTGAAGGTTAACTGCAGACTAGGGTAAAAGAGAAATTCCTGCATTCCAGTCTTAAGGGAGCTCCACACTTTCCTAAGCTTTCTCTTCAGGAACTCCTCCAGGTTCTCACAGGGAAGATCTGAGAAACATTGTGAATTATACCCAGAACTTTCTCTGTAACAAAAGCCTGCTCTCCAGGAAAAGCGCTTAGCCATAGCACAATTCTGAAACTTTATCCCAGCTGGGGAATAATGATATCTGGGTAGTAGGTTTATGGATGGGTTGCTAATTATTGTGAATATATGGTTTTGCTTCTGCTTATCTGTATTTTCTTAGAAAACATTATTAATAAAAGGTTTATTTTTTAATTTAATTTTTAGTTTTTAACATTCAGAACATTTTTAATTGGCGTATAGCTCATTAGCAATGTTGCCGTAGTTTCAGGTAAACAATGAAGGGCCTCTGCCATACATATACATGTATCCATTCTCCCCCAAACCCCTCCCATCTAGACAGGAACATAACATTGAGCAAAGTTCCATGTGCTATACAATAGGTCCTTGTCTGTTATCCATTTTAAATATAGCAGAGTGTACATGACCTTCCTAAACTTTAAAAAGGACAAACTGAGGAATAATTAGTGCAAGAGGGAAACTGTGATAAATAAGATAGATTAAGTCCTCTGGGAAATAGAGACAGAAAGAGACAGAAACATCAGATATGAATCTAAAAAGAAGAATGTGAGCGAGTCTAGTGTCCAGAATTAACAAAAGCTGATATTCCTACTTGTCATCTCCTTGGATGCCCTGAGTGGATGTTCTGTATTATAATCACTGTATTACATACATGCACTGACTCCAGTAGAGAATTTTTTCTATTAAATAGTTCTCTTTTCAGGAGTTCTGCTCTAATTTCCTCTCCCTGAAAGAAATTCTTGGCAGAGCAACTGAGTTATATTTGCATTTTTAAATCGTGTGGTTACCATCCTTCTTTTCTACAACACTTAGACACTTCTGGAAGAAGTTCTCCCATGCCCTGGGCTTGCTAAGTAAGCTTCTCCTGCCCTAAAGCCTGGAGTTGGATAAATTAAGACTCAAATTCTGTCAGTAGAAGAATGCTATGGCTCATACAATGGAAGCTTAAAGGGATCCGGGTTAAAAGCGTAGACATGTATCCACACAAACTATCAGAGATTAATTCAAAAGAAAATAAAGTAAATGTTCTTCTAGGCTCATTGAATCAGATTGCACTTCACAATAAAGTTTAGAAGTTCTTTGTTAGCTAACGAATTTGTAGGTAATATGATACAAATGAGAGTTGGACTATAAAGAAAACTGAGCACCAAAGAATTGATGCTTTTGAACTGTGATGTTGGACTCTTGAGAGTCCCTTGGACAGCAAGGAGATCCAACCAGTCCATCCTAAAGGAAATCAGTCTTGAATATTTTTTGGGAGGACTGATATTGAAGCTGAATCTCCAATACTTTGGCCACCTGATGAGAAGAACTGATTCATTTGAAAAGACCCTGATGCTGGGAAAGATTGAAAGTGGGAAGAGAAGGGGATGGCAGAGGATGAGATGGTTGGATGGCATCACCAACTCAATGCACATGAGTTTGAGTAAACTCTGGGAGTTGGTGATGGACAGGGAGGCCTGGTGTGCTGCAGTCCATGGGATCACAAAGAGTTGGACATGACTGAGCGATTGAACTGAACTGAACTGAAACAAATTAGGGTTTCCTCAGTGGCTCAGCAGTGAAGAATCCACCTACAATGCAGAAAACGCAGGAGGCTTGAGCTCAATCCCTGGGTCAGGAAGATCCCTTGGTGTAGGATATGGCAGTGTACTCTAGTTTTCTTGTCTGGAAAATTCTATGGACAGAGGAGCCTAGTAGGCTACAGTCTATAGGATCACAAAGAGTTGGACATGACTGAAGCAAATTAACATGCATGTACATGATACAAATTAACATGTTGGGATAGAGTGATTTTCTTTGAAAATGGAAAAGTCCAAAATTCTAAAATTTTGTAGTTAATGTCATGGGACCTGTGAGAACAATAAAGAGAGGAGGTATATGGAGCCACCTGGCAGAGTACCTATCTCAGAGAAGATGCTCAAATAATTTTTTATTAAATCTGAATCTTGTCCAGTTCTTTCATTCCAAGTGGAGGAAACAAAGGGTTCCCCGATGGCTTAGTGGTAAAGAAACTGCCTGCAATGCAGAAGCCACAGGAGACTTGGGATCCGTCCCTGGGTGGGACTGGAGAAGGACATGGCAACCCACTCCAGTATTCTTACCTGGAGAATCCCATGGACAGAGGAGTCTGGTGGGCTACAGTAAAGATCTGGCAAGGTTAACTGACTTGTCAAAGAAATAAACTGTAGGACCAGGACAAGAGCCTGCATTTAGAATCTAATTTGTAAAACAAACATAAAAACCCCAAATCATGATTTTGGCAGTTAAAATTTCAAATTATGATTTTTTTTCTCAAGAGAAAGACTTTCTGCCATCTGTGATTACACATGCAACTGGTTTCACAATGAATAGTATTATAGTAGTAGCCCAACAGTCCAATGTAACTTGCATTTAGATATTAACTACTTAAAAACAATCAGCTTTTTGCAGTTTTATTTGCATGGAATAAGACACACCCTTTTCAGTTATGAAATTTAATATTTTAGAAAGGTATACACATCTGTAATCAACACACTAAAGAAGATTTAAACGTTTGCATCATAATCCAAAATTCCCTCTTGCCTCTTTATTGTCAATTCCCCCTCTCTCAGCCCAGTCCCAAGCTTTCCATCACATAGATTAGTGTTGCCTATTCTAGAATTTCATATTCATGGAATCATATGATATTTTGTGTGGCATCTTTTGCTAAAATAATGTTGTTGAAATTCACCCATGTTTGTTTATTTTTCTTGCCGAGTAGTATTTCGTTGTATGGATATACCAAATTGGTCTATCCATTCACATGTAAATGGACATTTAAAGTTATTTCAGATTTGGGTGATTATGGTTAAAGATCTTATCTTTGTATATGGACACTGTTCTCATTTCTCTAAGCAAGTTATTGTTGTTTTTATTGGCTAAGTCGTGTCCAGCTCTTTGCGACCCCATGGACTATAGTACCCCCAGCCTTCCCTCTCCCTTCAGTATCTCCTGGAGTTTGCTTAACTTCATGTTCATTGAATCAGTGATGCCATCCAACTGTCTCATCCTTGGTTGCCCCCTTCTCCTCCTGCCCTCAATCTTTACAAGCATCAGAGTCTTTTCCAGTGAGTAAGTTCTTTGCGTCAGGTGGCAAAAGTATTGAGCTTCAGCTTCAGCATCAGTCTTTCCACTGAACACTCAGGCTCAATTTCCTTTTGGATTGACTGGTTTGATGTTCTCACTAAGGAACTCTCAAGAGTCTTCTCTAGTACCACAATTTGAAGGTATCAGTTCTTCAGGGCTCAGTTTTCTTTATGGTCTAATTCTCACAGATGTACATGACCACTGGAAAAAACAAAGCTTTGACTATACAGACCTTTGTTGGCAAAGTGATATCTTTGCTTTTTAATATGCTGTCTAGATTTGTCATTGTTTTCTTCCAAGGAGCAAGTGTCTTTTAATTTCATGGCTATAGTTGCTGGTAGCAAAATTGCAACATCATATTTACTAAGTGCACTTTTAACTTATTTAATTGCCACAGTCTTCAAAGTGATGCCTTTTTACATTCCCAGCAGTGGCATATACAAAGGTTCCAGGTGCTCTATAACTTTACCAGTGTTTAGCATTTTAGATTTTTTTTTAATTTTAGTCATTTTAATGAGTGTAGTGGTTTCTCACTGTGCTTTTAATCTTCATTTCCCTGATAACTATTGATATTGAGCATCTTTTCATATGCCCACTGGTCATTTGTATATCTTCCTTTGTGAAAACTCTGTTAAATCTTTTGCACATTTTCTAGTTGGTTTGTTCATCTTCTTCTTACTGAGTAGTAGGGATATTTCTTATAAAACAATAAAGTCTTTTATCAAATATATATACTGCAAATATATGGATTGCAGAGCCTAGTTCATGCTTTGCCTTTTTATTTTCTAAATTTTATATTTGAAAAAGCAGAGCGTATAATGAAACACAATACAGTTGACCCTTGCACAACACAGGGTTAGGAAAGCCAAACCCACCTCTCCATACATAGTCCAAACTCTTGTCTATAAACTTTATAATCAGCCCTCTGTATCTGGGTTTCACACTTATAGGTACAACCAACCACGGATTTTGTAGTATGTATTTTAAAAAAAAAATCTGCATGTAAGTGGGTCCATGCGGTTCAACCCATGCTGTTCAAAAGTCAACTGTATGCACTTGTTTAGTTTATGGTTTGTGCTTTTTATGTCATCTCTAGGAAATCTTTCTCCCAAACACACAAAGATTTTCTATCTTTTCTTTTAAAAGTTTTATCATTTTAACTCTTACATTTATGTCTATAATCAGTTACGAGTTAAGCTTATATAGTGTGTGAAGTCAACATTCATTTTTTTCCCCATAAGAGTATCCAGCTATTACAGTACAATACATTGAAAAAGCTGCTCTTTCCTTTGTTGAATTGCTTCAGCATCTTTGTCAAAATTCAATTGACCATATATATGTGGTTCTATTTCTGGACTCTCGTTATTCTATATATGCACCTTCATGCCAAACACACTCTCTTTTTTTATCGAAGTATAGTTGAGCTACAATGTGGTGTTAGTTTGTGGTACACAGCAAAGTGATTCAGTTATACATTATACACGTATCTTTTTATGTCTTTTTTGGATCCTTTTCCATTATTGGTTATTATAAGATATGGAATATAATTTTCCCTGTGGCATACAGTAAGTCCTTGTTGTTCATCTCTTGTATGTATGTATGTATCTTGTATGTATGTATGCATCTTGTATATATGTATGTATGTATCTGTTAATACCAAACTCCTCACCACACTGTCTTGATTACTGCATTTTTACAGGACAGTGTGAAGGAAGGAGAGAGGTTGCATACAAGGAAGGAAGGAAAGAGGAAGAGGGACTTTTCTGACAGAAAATGGTGGTAGTTTCCACGTGGTAAAAGTAAAAATAGCCATAATTTGGAACAACTATTATTGTTTTTAATTAATCAGTTATATATTGATGAGCACTATGTATGCAACATATATACTGGACACAGTATGAATGCGTTTACTTACCCCTATTGTCTTACAAGTAACTAGATTCTGTTGCTCACTTCTTTTGTGACCTTTTATTGATACACTTTAGGATTGATTAAATCAATTAGTTAGCATTTTCATGATGAGATAAAATATTTTTCTAATATGAGATGCTGTTTAGAATGTGAAGTTTTTTGATGAAGTAATTTATACTATAAATTTAAAGCACTACTGAAATTAAAAAAAATATTTTGGTTAAACTGAGTAAGTTATGGATGACTGGGACTTTATTGATCCTGTACTATTTACCAGGTGCTAAACTATGTGTTTTACATGATAATCAAATACAGTTGACCCTTAGGTTTGAGCACCATAGGCTTGGACTGTGGGGGTCTACTTACAGGCAGATTTTTTTCAGTATAATACTACACAATCCAAGATTGGCTGAGGGACCATGTATACTGAAAACCAACTATAAGTTACATGCAGAATTTTGACTGTTCAGAGGGACAGCAGCCCTAACACCCATGTTATTCAAGAGTTAACTGTATGTAATTGTTGCAGTTTATTGAGTGGCTATTATGTTATGAAATTATCCCACTTAATTCCTGTAACAATCCTGCAAGATAAATACTGTTCCCATTGTACATGTAAGGCCACTCGAGCCAAGTAACTTGCCTTAATGGGAAGCAGTGCAAAATGCCCTAACTTGTTTAATCTGGCCTCTAAACCAAGAATCTTCCCACTTGCTATGTTACATTCACATGTCCTATGAAAACATCTATGTTACATGAATGACAGGGCAAAATCTAAACTTCAACTGGTAGTTTGAGCACTTCAAACAAACACATAGCTTTTTTCCAGGTACTCTCAATCAATGTCAGTTTCCTCTTCCTCAGAATCAGATGAAAAACAATGAGCTGAGGGCTAATAGAATGTAATCTGAGAAAGTATGCCTTCATGTTTGTTAGGCTAATGGTCTTCATCTAACTCATTAAGCATGAGACACAGGAGAGAATCTGAGGGGAGATGAGAAGATGAGCAAGGAAATAGTAGTGACATATGTAATATGCAATATAGCGTTCACAGGAGATAATCTTGTAATTTAAGAAAATCCATTAAGGGCAGGTATTATTACTTCAGAGATAGAGAAAGTAAAGATCTGAGAAGCTAATGCATTTAGTGAAAATCTTACAAGTTGCAGAGAAAGGACTAGAAGGCTAAACTGGACACTTGGCACTGATACTAGAAAGCTGTGGGGCACAGAGGTAACCTCGGAGAACAAGAGAGTGATTTGTGAGGTGAGGGAGCAAGAAGCAGAGAGAGTAGGTGTGAGATCACTTAATTGTTCTTTTTGAAGCTGAACTCAGTTCACTGATCTTATATCCCAGCTTTTGCTGCTCTGGCACGTACTTACAACTAATTCATTTTCTTTTATCTAAGATTTTAAAGTACCTCTGAGAAAGACTGGGGTATACAAATCAAATTAGAATCACAATAGGTTGGGAACTGATCCAAGGACTTAATATAAGACCTAAATAATAGAAAACAAAAATAGCAAAAAACTGAGGTAGTTTGCATCCCTATGTCTTATGAATAAAACTACAATAATGACATCATCTCTTGTTCTTTAAAAGAATAACACTGCTAACATTTTGACTTGAAGAAGTAGATAATGGTCTTTCAAAGCAGGACATCAGTATGATCGATAGAACTTGGGTCTTCTCATAGGATGGTACCCACTTTCCCCATCTCTATCTGTCCCACGTGTGCCTGCATGCTAAGTGTCTCTTTGCAACACTATGGACTGTAGCCCATCAGGCTCCTTTGTCCACGGGATTCTTTAGGCAAGAATACCGAAGTGGGTTGTCATTTCCTCTTCCAGGGGATCTTCCTGACCCAGAGATTGAACCTGCTTCTCCTGTGTCACTTGCATTAGCAGGTGGGTTCTTTACCACTAAGATCACCTGGGAAGCCCATGTGTCCTGTAGCAAGTTCTAAAGGCAGATTAAATGAAATTATAAATACACACACACACATTGTTGTGTAGCTTTCAGGGTTAAATTTTGTTTATATTGAAAAATTTCCATGTCTTCATTTTACTTTTTATACCCTTATCTCAGATACTTGCATAGTATATGTTATTTTAATATAAGTGACTAATCAGGCAGTCTGGATCAGAAGTTCTCCAATAAAAGTGCTTTCAGAGGTCAGACATGGGCTAATTACAAGAAGAATGGTAGGGAAATGCAGCTGTTGTGCCATATGTAATTTTACTTCTTTTAAAGAGTGTTTTTTCTAAATAAAACACACTTAGAGACCCAATTTGAGACCTTTGGGCAAGGTTAACTGTTTTGATCAACTGTCTGTCATGTTTCAAAGGAAATGTCTAATTTGAAAGATTTACCATAAGGAGACCTTTACCAAATGATTCGATCACATAATTGTAGATGTGTTTTGTATTAGAAACTCAGATTGAATCTGCATAACTAGTAAAAAGGAGGAGATGTATGTCAATCATATTTATTTATCTATTCAAGAGCAGTGAGATGAAATGATCTTTAGGGCCAATTGACAAGTTGCTAAACCAAATTGATAAGGGGACATGTGTCTAAATGACCCAATAGCTACATAGATAAACCCATGCTTAGAGACAGATCTTTTCCAACTCGTCATTCAGACATTTGGTCAGTATTAGGTGAAGCTTACTCAAGTCATATAGAATTAACTACTTCTTAACAATCAGATAAAACCTTCCTCAATATATAAATGTTTGACATATTCTTCCTCCCAAAGGATAAGATTATGTTTGTGATGGATTAGGCATAGCTCAGTTGGTAAAGAATCTGCCTGCAGTGCAGGAGACCCGGGTTTGATCCCTGGGTCAGGAAGATCCCCTGGAGAAGGAAATGGCAACCCACTCCAGTATCCTTGCCTGAAAAATCCCATGAACAGAGAAGCCTGGTGGGCTGCAGTCCATGGAGTTCCAAAGAGTTGGGCACGACTAGGCGACTAACACTTTACTTTTTACTTTAGGCAGTGATGGAAAGGGCTTTTGATCCCCAAAAACCATGATTTTGTGAATTCAAGTATTCTAACTGATTTATACATTTTAAAAAGCTGAGGCCACAAAGTTATCCTGGATTCTAAATTTCAAAACTGAGAAGTCGGTAAACTTGTACTTCAGATGAAAGTTTTAGTGGCACATAGCCTCTGCTGATTTTTGGGTGATAAAGCAATAGGAATATATATCATCTTGATACTAACTCAAGCCGCTGAATTTAAATGGTCCTTGACCAGATACCTGATTTAAGAGATTCCATATTTACAGATGTATGTGTCTTCTCTTCTGCAGAGAAATAGACTTTAAAAAGTCAAGAGATATCAAGTGAGTAACACTCCATAAACCAATATTCTTAATAGACTAATCTGATTGTCAATCAGCTTTTGCACCTATCAGAAGAAACGTTTGACATTTTGCCTATATTCATTTATCAAGGGTCTAAAAATAGATTTAATTTAATAACATTAGTGTTCAACTTGTCCAACGCTCAGATCTTATTCCAGGGGGAGCAATGCTTGTAGCAATGGTAAAATTAGGAAAGTTGTTTTATGTCGCATTAGTTAACATATGCAAGCTTACTTAACATGTGGACGGCAAATAAGTGTAATTACATTAAAACAAGGAGCTGTAGCGCAGAAGCAATAAAAATAGACTAGGTTGTATTATTAATTCTTGTGTTAAGGGTTTTGAGCCATGTTGATTGGCCTGAATTTTTTGATTTTGTTATGGTACAAAGGGATTGTTTGAAGTAATTTGTCCCCGAGAGAGGCTCACAATCCCAAGCGGGTTTCAATTCAGCAAAGCAAATCTAATTTTGTTTGCTTTATGCAAACCAGAAGGGGCTGTGGTTCATTCTGTTTTCACTGGAGGGGAAAGGCGCACTAATGGGACCTGCTGAAATGCATGCATTGCAAACATCATACCCCTGCATATATTAAATTTAGCTATGTGATGCTCTGTGTTCATCATCTCATTGTGTACACAGATACGCTTTAGAACAAAGCCTTTTAATAGCCAGGGAACCTTACTACATTATGTCAATACTCTATTGTATTTATATTTAATGCCACCATTGGAATACCTGCCCTTAGCTAGAGTATGTTCATATTTGTGATCATTTTGCATTTCAGCTGCTCCTTATGTGAAAGTGGGCTATATACTGAAGCTATTATGCTGGAGCTTAAAGTCAATGTCTGAAGATTAATTATATGTAGATCGATAAAGGTTTCTAATTTTCCCAATCTCTACCCCAACAGATATACCCCTTGGATACCTGAGTTAAATTAGGGAGATACTTAGTACCTTGTTGAAAGAATGGGTCACACATCCCAGTCTGAATATTCAAACTGGAAGATAAATGGAGGATAATACTATCTGCACAACAGGTAATGCTAAAGACAATCTCCATTCCTGTGACAAATCACCATCCTCCTACTGGCCCCTCCCCTCCCCCAACACACCATGGTCTTTCCTTGACTTGCCAGATTCAGCTATACTGCCAGATACATTTGATCAAATTCATCAAAATTAGAGGGTGCCTGAGATGGGAAGGGACACCAGTACATGATAGATGGTAATGCAGCTATTGGCTAGGTGAATTTATTCACATAAAAATGGAATTATTTGTCAATTAAAATTGCATAATGACTGCATCTCCTGTCATGCCAGCACCGTTTTCAGTGTGTTTTTGTTTTGAAAACAGTTCCAGTACTGCAAATAGACAGACACATCTCCAAACCCTTCAATTTGTCATTAGACATTTGGCGGCATGCCTATTTTGCTGTTAATTTTCCAAAACTACATTAATTTGCTGAATGACTTCTGTGAATCAGTTCACATAAAATTCAAGATGATACTTGTCATGTATCAAAGAGTGACTCTTAAATGCATAGGTTACGTGTGAAAACTCAATGTGTGAATCAGTTTGAATTTTGTGTTTTAAGTTCAAACATGGGTTAACATTAATGATTTTTTTCTTTCCTAATGGAAGTTGCTTAATGAAACATTACAAGGATAATCTTCCTATTGTTTTTTTTTTCCCTGCATCTGTTTATCTGTATCTTCAATTTACTAGTGTATACATTCTTAATTTGACTTGATTTGGAACACAAGAGACACCTCAGGCAGTGGAAATTCAATAGTATGGCCAGAAATAATATTGTGACATAAGGGATTTGATCCTCAAGGTATACTGTATCTGACAGTTGTGCAGTTTAAACATTGAGAGAGATTACTCTGTGCATAGAACCAAATAGCAAGATCACATGGATCACGTGGAATTTACTTGAATGTTAAAAGAGGGCATTTGGTTGAGAAACATTATACTAGCTACTTGCCTCTTAAAGCATACAATCATGAAACAGTAGTATGGTAACTGTTAGAAATGCTTATTTGTTTATATATATAATTGCTTGGTTTACAAAATATGTTTACTCTAAAGAAAAATGCTGCCTTGGCCCTACATATTATCCAAGACGTTCAAGCTGGATATTCCATGTTAAAACACATTTTTATTTGAATATGTATTTAAATATATATATATTATATTTTATTTGAATAAAATAAAATATGGTGTTCTAGATTTTGTATATATATGATTTATATATGTATATATAGCATATATGTATGCATATTGAGTATACATACACAAATATAGGTGCATATGTGTATATTGTATAATACTCTGTATGTATAACCCTGGACATCATGTGGAATATTTTTTGTAATTATTTAAGTAAATTATAAGTTGTTATAATTTGGCTTAATGTGCCATAGAGGTTGAATTAAAAGTAAAATAATTATAGAACCCTTAATGAGTTCAAATTTGCTACAAAGACCATAAGAAACGATGTCACTTTTAGTCTTTATCCTCGAGAGGTATATGGGACATAAAAGTCCCAGTGTGGAAAGATTCCTGATTCATTACGACTTCTGAACTCTGCCTCTTTATCTTCCAACCTTGATCACATTTTCCCAGTTCACCTCCTCAGTTTAACTTGAACAGGAAGCTTGGAAAGGGTGAGGAAAGTAAAAAAAAAAGTACTGGCTGACAGGCCCACTGTCATGCTATTCTGATGTTCAATTACTGCCAATTCAGGCTAAACTGATATCACATTTGCTAGGATTGGCAAAATGTTACACTTGGTGAGAATGAACATACACTTTTCTTAATAAACCAACTTATCTTAATAATAAATATCTTCCCAGATTGAGGTCTAGTGTTCAAAAAGCAATTGGAGATGTCAGATTGGAGGAAGTGACTTTAATCCCTCAAACTCCTCACTCACGCACCTACAAAGACATGCCTGTTAACCTTAAGGGAGTAAAGGCAGTCCTGGCTGAAATTCCTCTTCACTTCAGCAGCTAAGATCACATGGCAAGTTAGGTCTGTTCTCAAAGAATTTCTACTCAATGGTGTGCTGATTAACAGTGAGCTCTCTGGAAAACAAAAGCAAATAAGCAGTCACTCAGACCTGTAATGTGAGTCAATTTCAAGCTACCAGTGCATCTTGGGAACAAACACAAAACATCACACCATTCCATGCTGTTTCCATCAGATACCACATATATATAAAACCTCAAGAGCACAGAGCATAGTAAAATGTAGTAAAATAAGCAGTTATACCTTTGGGGTATTATCTTTCCTCTTGATATAATGTATTGATTTTTAAGTTTTCATACTTTTCTATCAGTTTTTCATGACTGTGTGCCATAAAACGCTTGCAAAATCCTGAAAATTGAACTGGCCCTTTTGAGTTAGTGCAAAGTGATCTCTCACACTCCATCCCATCTCAGCACAAAATGCCACACAATTAGCTCCCTGGTTCATGAACTCCAATCCAGAGATATGCTTCATCAAATGGGAAAATATTTGTGCTGGCAGTAGGCAAAATAACTCCTTGTTGATCAGTTATCCCTAACACAGATGTGTAGTACTGTCTCCACGTATATTTTCCACGGTACATTCTTTTTTTTCCCTGTCATCAAAGAAAGTCCGTCTTCGTTGGATCTTTATTTTCTTCAACTGCATGGGGGATACGGCCAGTGTCTGTGTTCCTTTGTCTAAGAAGAGTGATTCTGCATTCACACATAAAGAAGGGGAGAAAGAGAGCTACTATACAATGGTGTGGAGTGCTATGAAATTTTACTGACACGAGTCTGGGAAGACTGCCTGATCTGTATTTGGAACAATGCTATTTTGTTTAATTTGATATATGTGTGGGCTTTTTATTCAAATAGAGTTGAACAGTTTGTTCCAGCAGGGAAAAAAAGGGCTGCTTGTTACAGAAAGGTTATTTATCGTTCACTATAACACTTGGTATTCTGAAGAAAATGGTGAGGATTCTCCTTTGGGGGTCTGTCTGTGCTGTCCTAGCCTCTGTACAAAGAGATAAAGCAAAAGTTGAAGGAATGCTCCTCAGAGGCTGACTCGGGGCACTGTTTTAGATGCCCTCAAATGATGGTGCTTCTCAGCCTTTAAAAATCTTCAGCGACCCATCCCATCAACTCATTTTTGGTGCTAACTGGACATTTTAAAGTATGAATTCCCACCGCTTCAAAAGATTCAATGCCAACATCTATTAACTGCTTCTGGGGGAAGAGTAGATGGAAGAAGAGCCAAAGAAATCTTAGCAGTGTAAGCACAATTGAACTTTGCTATCCCAGGCAATATTTTTATTTAACATTGCTCTAAAATACTTGTTTTTACACTGAAATTGCAGTTTTTTTTCTCTTGTTTATTTCCTTGATCTCAACACAGCCATTGTCCACTTGAACTCAATTCAACTTTAATTCATGTATCATCAGTTTCAAGAGAAAGTCTACAGATGACCATACAAGTGAACTTCACCTTAGGAGATAAAAATATCCTATAGCACTCAGATGCTACCAAAGCTTCTCAAATCAGGAAAAGTGAAAAAAAAAAATCCAATTATATGGAAAGAGTGGAACAGCATGTCACTTACTTTTCTATTCATTCAGAGTCACTCACTGTATACTATTTGGGGACATGCCTAAACACTAAAAAAATCTTGCTTATTTAAAAATTTTGCATAAATCCTAATGCCAGATGCAAAGTAGAGCCAAATCAAATTTTTTCCTTAAGTTTCCACTGGTTGTCCATGAAGCCTTGACTACTACCTGGTAGCACTGATAAAATATCTTATTCTTGTTCTCCTTGTACTTTTCGTCCTCCTCTTCCCCCAGCTGTTCCCAGTGACTCCGAAACATAATTGCTTATGAGCTGAAGGCTGGGCACAACACCATTTTTCTGCCTGTGCCACTGGGGTCAGTGGCTTTCTTCTGGGTCCCCAGTAAACATGTCTCAGATGGAACCTCCTCTTCCTTTCCTCCAGGGGCTCAACCCCTCCTCCTCCTCCACTCAGGCAGATATGACATGCGCAGGTTCAACTGCCATATCTGATGATATGTCATTCTTGCTACTAGAAAAGTCAACCTTAAAAAACAGAGAATCTCTTCATTGAGGTCTGAAGACCACAGAGTAACTTACCTGGGGAAGGGGAGAAGGCATTTAAATTGGAGCCCAGAGGATGGTTAGAACTGTAAATGCATACACCGTTTAAACAAATTATTTAGCATAGTTAAGCAGAAGTTGTTATTCAACAGAATAACAACAATTATAACAATTACAACAAATCATAATCGTAAATTACATGAGCAACACAGAATAACTGTAAATGTAACCCTCAGAGCCACGCTGGTGTCTAGTAAATCTCTCCTCCTGGCAAGTGGACTCTGAAAGCACTTGCGAGAGAGGTTTCTGGCAGGAGGAGACATTTGAGCCAAGGTGTATGGATGGAGAAGAATGGGAGAAAACATCTGAGTGTAGTGAAAAGCCCGAGAAAACTAGGGAGGATGAAGCCATGTTCTAGGAATGAGGTGAGGATTAGCCTGGCCAAAGCAGAGGGGCCATTTGTCACAATAAGTAATGAGGTACTGTTTATTGAGCAACTATCGTGCGCTAGGCATAGTGGTCAGTACTGTCAATGCCTAGTTCTGTCTTAAGAATAACCTGGCAAGGCAAATGTTTAGGAGAAAACAGGATCCAATAATATATACACAGTATCAGACTGGTGGGTTTAGAAGGGTCAGAGAATAGAGAGCTCTAAATGGAATTATGAGGATTTTGAATTTAATTTTATAGACAACTCTCAAAGGAAACAGCTTTTAGGAGGCCATGAAACAAAGGAAGCAGAGAAAGCCTCTGATGCCCTAGCTATGAAGTCTCTAAGGTGGACTGGGTTTGAGTGAAAAATGCCTAATTGTTGATGTTGGCTATAGCATTGGAAAGCAGGAGTGAATCTAAGAGGAACTTATGGGAAGGCATTAAAACTACTTGATAATAGTATTTTAGGATTCACAGAATAATAGACAAACACAAAAGGATAGGAATAAAAGGTTTATCATGTGTACATGATGTGAAATGTATTTTATTCTAACCATAAAATGTACTGGACGTCTGACACATTAAGTGATTATATTGAATTTGACCACTGTCAAGTTAAATATCATTTCTCTTCTAACATTATTAATATTTTCAGTTGTCTGGCAACTACCAGCCCTCTGACCCCATTACTTGATTCTTGTATCCCTAGAACTTATAACAAATAGTAAGCAAGACCAGCAATTATGATCTGAAAATAAAGGAAACAAATCGAACAGATTAATTTGGCAAGAACTCTTGCTATATGGCTTTGAAAGCCTGTGGAGTCTTCGGGAACTCTTTGGCCAAGAGGAAGGCCATATGCCAGACAAATGAGACTCTGTTCCAACTGTAAATCACATAAGAGGTCTAAAACATAAAAAACAGCAGACCAAGGAAGCTGGTGAAAAAAATGAAGGGAATGGCAGGCAGGGAACATAGAGCTAAGGAAAGTCAGGACATATGGAACCTGAGAGGAGGGGGGTGCAGGTGAGGTGATGAAAGAGAGACTTCTGGAATACTTGGAGAGACACAGAGAATATGATCTTAAAAAATGCTTCATTTCTCTGTTCCATGGGAGAATGTAGAATGAGCACAGTAAGATGGTGATCTACAATCAGTGCTGGGCCATGGTCTTAGCAATGGTGACAACTAGGTGCCTTTCATCTATGTATGACAATGCCTTTCATACAACAACTCTTATCTAAAGGTCTTACCAAGAAATCACATACATTCCAACCAGCAGTCACCCTTAAAATATCCTTAAGAGTAAGTGAGTAACAGAGTGACAGCTATTTATGGTAGATGCACTTACTTACATCACAGGTGTTCTTGTATCTCCAGGTGTCACCAGAAGGATGCCAGGTTCTGTTCCTTCTGTTTCAGAGCTCTGTTCACCAAATGTGAGTGTATTTTTTACAGGAAGCAAATAGGCCCTAGAAAGATCCAAATATCAGTTAGGTGGTGACTGTAACATTATTCAGATCCTTCATCCTCCATCTAGACACCAGAGTACATGTTGTCTATAACATCTACGGGTATATGGAAAAGATGTATGAAGTTGAGAAAAGTTGCACAAAGTAAGAGAGGAAGCAATCCTGGATTACAGTGTCCAGAGATTTTCCATCACCTTCATCTCAATGACATTGAACTATGAGAAACATCATCTTTAAAATATGTTTTTGTGAAGTTAAATATGTGGAAGTTTCTACTGATAGTCCTGCAGGACAGAGTTAATGAAAGGAATCAATTAAAATGTTAACCCTTCTGATTGATTCAAGAGTTGATGACACTATGTCTACACAAATGAGTTTGAAATCATGTGACTAGTCCAATCCATATATTGGGTAACAGGACCTATTTCCTGAGTTCAGAGTGGAAAGACTATCAGTTTACATGAATTATCCACATCACTGTAGGAATTATGCACTGTTTGTGGACACGCTTTCTTGAGACCAGCAATTTCTTTTTTCTTCTTTCTCCCTCCCTCCCTTCCTTTGTTTTTTTCTCCCTGTCTTTCTTTTGCTCTCTCTCTCCCTCTCACATCCCACTGTCTTTCTCCTCTCTCTCTCTGAGATGATGAGTGAAGTTACATGGAGATTATAACAAAAATGTCTCCCCACCTTTGCAATTAGGGTACAGCACCTATTTCACTGGCTTGCCAGCTGGCTCAGTGGTAAAGAATCCACCTGCCAATGCAGCAGTCACAGGAGACATGGGTTTGATCCATGGGTAGGGAAGAACCCCTGAAGAAGAAATGGAAACTCACTCCAGTATTCTTGCTGGGATAATTCTGTGGACAAAAGCAGAGCTCACCCCTTCAATGTGCTTAAATTTCACAATAACCAGCGCCATGCCCACATGCCACTGGGCCACTGTCTGCCAAAGGAAGTAATTGCCAGTCAGTTTCCCCACAAATAAATCTTCTAAAACAATGAGTCGTGCATGTAAATATTGCCCTTGCTGGGCATATTTATTGCATGTTGATGTTGATTGTTTAAAAAGGGGTTATGGTTCAATAAATTGAACACCTGAGCTGAGCGCTTGTAGGATGAAATTGAGAGACGGGCAGATCAATTTAGACTTACTTCTACTTTTCGATCTGTTTAATAGATTTTTAAAACGACACTTAGAGCCCCACAAAGGCAGTGACACTTCACATCCTTCTAGCACATCCTCCCTCGGAGGCACCTCACGCTGGTCCTCCCAGCCTCCCTGCACTTGGACAAGCTGATGAGCCTATGAGCAGGAATTCTTAGAGCATGCTCTTGGCCTCCTGTTCTCTGCTGAACCGGGCTCATTTATTCAGCTGGTATTGTGAGTTTGGGGGCACGACAGTACATCTGACCCCTTTGGGGTAAAATTTGATCTGGCATTTCATTTCAAGGGCTCAGCCACCGGTCTGTCAAATCTTCATTTTGCGGGTGCCCACTAGAACTGCTGACGCTTGCCTCTAACTCCCTCGGCTTTCATCTTTCACTGGCAATAAACATGTCATCCTGCTGAGGTGAAACACAATCTGGAATTAAATTTACTGCATATAAAATATAGTGCCCTCTTTATTGGTTCAAATACTTGTCACTCATAATTTATTTGCCAGTGTATGGCCTTCATGCAGGGAGAACACGGCTATAAGTGGGGAGGGGGTTTCGGTGTTCATATTTGTTGGGATCTTTTTCACTTTTCATTCTTTGCCATCCTTGGTCCTCAGATCCCACTTACCCACTTGGGCTAATCTGTTTTCCATGAAGCACCTCCAATAAAACTGGGGCCCTTCACCCAAGTGTGGCAAGCATGCCACTGAAAATATTGGCGTCAGGGTTTCTTGGCTGAGTCTCCGCGTGTTTGCTGGGAGGTGATGAGCATGGCACCTGGCAATGCTCTTCAGCAGCAAAGCTGAAATATAAAAGTGTGGGTTGGGGGTGGGGGGATGGTTGGAGGGGACTGAGGAGGGTGGAATTTGCCCTCGTCAGTTTCAATCTCCCACTTGCCATGCCTTCTCTTCTGGCACTCAACTTTTTCATGATTTATTCCAAATACTGTCGATCAGCTTTAACTAATACAGTTCTTGTATGAAGCACCTCTCTAATCTCTTCAAACACAGATGTGGAAGCACGGCTTAGAGCATGGAGGCCAACAAAAGCCCTCTGCCTGTACCAGTGATTAGCTTTGATTGACACAGAACCCTTCTGCTTTCCTAGGCATCCTCTAACATCCATAAATGATTGTTTTAAAAATGAGATGCACAGGCTATGGTGGGCAATGGCTTCAGTAAATTTGCAGTGTTAACTATATTAGCAGATCACTCATAAACTCAAAAAATTAGAAACTAGATATTGGGTTTCTCCCTCCCCTTTGCTAATTCTTATTATCTCTTTTAGATCTGTCTCCCTGCTTAAAAAAAAAAAAAAAAAAAAGGTTGTAGTAAACAAATTTCTCCTAGAGAATTGTTGAAACATACATAGATGCCTGTTTTATCCTAACAGCTATTTTCAACACTAGATTTTTAAAATTTACAACCATAGACATGTTGGGATTTTTATTTGAAAATTATTTTTATGTACTTTAAAATATTATTTTTAAACATTTTGAATTTAACCCTCATTTAGTATTAAGGATCACCAGAAACAAGATGTCAGTGACACAAATCCAGATTTCCATAGACTTCACAGATTACTTATAATTTATCAGTTGCAGTGAAAGATACTATGTTTTTACTTTTATTAATTCTGTCATATCTTCTGCTTCTGGGTAGTGAGGCCTGGGAAACTTCCCAACTTGCCCTGGTTGTTTGAGCCTATTTCCCAAGGTGACAGTGGGGGATTCATTCTTGGAAGGCTGTTCTTTGCAGGTAGATAGAAGCACTCTGGGTTTTTCTGGTAACCCCCAACTGCCTCAAGGTCAGCTCTGGGAACTTGTGCTAATTCTCCAGCCTGCCCCAGATCATCTCAGACCTCAAATGTCTGGATATAAAGTTTTCCAGTTTTAAAGGTGTCATTTCTGCCTTCCTACCCACCAGAAAGCATAGACATTTTATGACTAACCATGAATGCGAACTGCCTCTCTCTGCCTGCTTTTTCTGAGCAGCAGCATAAGTGAAGAGAGAGATTTAGAATAGGAATTCTTGCTCCAACCAGCTATGAAATGCCTAATTTTATTTGCATCTGCACACATATGCAGTTAGATGTTTTATTCATTACTTACACACTTACTTCCAAAAGAAACTTGTGAAAAGCAAAAGAAAACTCATACTATCTTTTAGTTTTCATTTTAGGATTTCAAAATAGTCTGTTAAATTTAATATTGACTTCCAAATGTTTTCCAAAACATTTTTAAAATTAGTTATATACGAAGAAGCAGAATAAATATTAAAAGACTATGCTTACTTTAATGTTTTAGAAAGTATCTTACCTCCTAAATGGTTTAGGGTTCTAGCATAAGGGTGGAAATTTTATCTCATCCATGCTTTTTACCTCATCCATACTTTTAAGGCTGAGGAAACTTAGATCCAGAGAGTTTAAGTGACTTTCCCAGGATCAACCAATTAGTTCATGGAAGAGTAAATAATAAAATCTAGTGTTCATCTCTATTTTATTTCCATTAAGAACTTTTTTTAATTCTGAAGGCTCAATTATTATTTCAAGAAATTCAATAGACATTGAGAATCCTGTGCTCAACAGAGGGCTTCTGCTGCCATATGCCTGGCTCACAACAACCCTATGTGTGTACTTCCATCACAGAAGGACAGAATGGACTTAGAAAAACTGATCAGAATTCACACAAAGTCCAGTGGCAAAGGCTTCCCTGGTGGCTCAGTCAGTAAGGAAACTGCCTGCAAGACTGGAGACCTGCGTTCCATCCCTGGGTCAGGAAGATCCCCTGGAGAAAGAAATGGCAACCCAGTCCAGTATTCTTGCCTGGGAAATCCCATGGACAGAGGAGCCTGGAGGGCTAAGATCCACGGGGATGTAATAGTTGAATACAACTTAGTGACTACACCACCACCACCACCACCACCACCACCACCACCACCACCACCAACTGGCAGAGTCTAGTTTTGAACCAGGTCCACTGACTCCGAATCTAGGCCTCTGTGAATGGTACCAGCCCCTGAAAAGGAAGGCCACACCCATCTCAAAGAAGAGCAATGTGAAGATGAATTACACCAAGTGGGAATCTAATGTCTTCATTCATTCTTCCTCTGTCTCACTGA
>SJYQ01002196.1:1335998-1371298 GCA_006410935.1 Redunca redunca
TGACTCTTTGCGACCCCATGAATCGCAGCACGCCAGGCCTCCCTGTCCATCACCAACTCCCAGAGTTCACTCAGACTCATGTCCATCAAGTCAGTGATGCCATCCAGCCATCTCATCCTCTGTTGTCCCTTTCTCCTCCTGCCCCCAATCCCTCCCAGCATCAGAGTCTTTTCCAATGAGTCAACTCTTTCCATGAGGTGGCCAAAGTACTGGAGCTTCAGCTTTAGCATCATTCCTTCCAAAGAAATCCCAGGGCCAATCTCCTTCAGAATAGATTGTTTGGATCTCCTTGCAATCCAAGGGACTCTCAAGAGTCTTCTCCAACACCACAGTTCAAAAGCATCAATTCTTCAGTCCAACTCTCACATCCATACATGACCACTGGAAAAACCATAGCCTTGACTAGACGGACCTTAGTCGGCAGAGTAATGTCTCTGCTTTTGAATATGCTACCTAGGTTGGTCATAACTTTTCTTCCAAAGAGTAAGTGTCTTTTAATTTCATGGCTGCAATCACCATCTGCAATGATTTTGGAGCCCCTAAAAATAAAGTCTGACACTGTTTCCACTGTTTCCCCTTCTATTTGCCACGAAGTGATGGGACCAGATGCCATGATCTTCGTTTTCTGAATGTTGAGCTCTAAGCCAACTTTTTCACTCTCCACTTTCACTTTCATCAAGATGCTTTTTAGTTCCTCTTCACTTTCTGCCATAAGGGTGGTGTCATCTGCATATCTGAGGTTATTGATATTTCTCCCAGCAATCTTGATTCCAGCTTGTGTTTCTTCCAGTCCAGAGTTTCTCATGATGTACTCTGCATATAAGTTAAACTAGAGAAAAAGAAGTATTGTATGACATCCCTTATATGCAGAATCTAAAAAGAAGTGATACAAATAAACTAATTTACTAAACAGGAACAGACTCACAGGCTTAGAAAAAGAACTTATGGTTGCCAGGAAGGAAAGATGGGGGGAAGGGATAGTTAGAGCGATCCACATGTCCACTCTGCTATATTTAAAATGGATAACCAACAAGGACCTACTGTGTAGCACAGGGAACTCTAGTCAGTGTTATGTAGCACCATGGATTGGGGCGGGGCACAGTTTGGGGGAGAATGGATACATGTACACGTATGGTCGAGTCCTTTGTCCCACTTGAAACTATCACAATATTGTTAATCAGCTATACTCCAATGTAAAATAAGTTTTTAAAATATATGCTTTTTTAAAAAAGAACTGATAGTTCTTTGATTTGGTGATATTGAAAGTCATCTTGAAAATATCAGAGACTCTCAGTGAAACTAAGAAGGCAGAATTTTTATGTCAATGGTTAGGGAATGAATGAAAACTGAAGAAATAGAATGAATGTAGAGATTTCCTTGGCTGGATAAATGTGGCATAAATAAAATAAAGCTAGGATGGGATACGGGATCAAAGATTTGATTATAAGTCTTCAAAAGTGTATTTTTTTCAAAAAAATTATTTCTGTAAATACTAAAGTAATATATGTTAAGAGCAGAAAGTTTGGAGGCTATTAAAAAGGATTAACGATAGAATCAAAGTAATCTTGAATCCCATGACTAACAGATTATTACAGTAAAGCTTTGGCTTATTTTCTTCCAGGATTTGTTCTATATTATTATTATTATGAAGTTGATTTCATTCTACCTATATAGATCTGTATCCTTTTTCACTTATCCTCATATATGTCCATGACTGTTCTTGAAGGTTTAAATTTCTTGTATATTTTTAGTTTTAGTGGAAAGAAGCCTCTAGTGAGGGATCATTGACTGTACAAGAAAAGAGACAAAGCACTGGATTAGTGTCCCAGAGGTGGTCAAAATACAGAATTAGGGACATGGAACGAAGAAAGGAGTAAGAAATGTAGCAATATAGGCACATTATGTACATGTGTGGAGGGCGGGAATCAGAGACTGAGTGAGTTTGTGTACTTTTTAATGGCTGAGAGTGAAACACCTGTGTTTACCTAAGTCTGTTGACGATGAACAAGTGAGCACATTGTCAGAACACAGGACCAAGTCTGGGAACTATAACGTGGGCAACTGTGGTGGTGGCATTCCCTCCAGCTGCTCTCAGAAGACTGGGCAGAAGAGACAAGTACTGAAGAATCCTGCTTGACATAAAAGCAGAATGATGAAGACGTAAAATATTAAAAGTTCTAAAAATAAATGATCAACAAAGATTTCAGGATACTTAGAGAAGCAATGGCAAGAAAATGGAAAACCCAAAGTCTGGGAAATGTCTATGATGTTGAAGAAGCCTTGCAGCAGGAATAGGAGATAAAGAATGAGGATTGCACTCAGTGAAATATTGGAGTTAAAGCTCTCACATGAGAAATCAAAGCGAATGGTAGGAAGACCCAGGCATGACCATGGGGATGGATTGCTCAAGAAAAGAGAAGATCAAAAGATATTGGAAAAGTGCACCAAGAGTGAGGCCTCATGTAAGCTAGGAACTTTGGGTCATAATGATGTGTCAATGTAAGTTAATCAGTTGCAACACATCTACAATTCTGATGAGGATCGTTGGTAACTGGGGGAGGCGCTGCATATTAGCACAGAGGGTATATGAGTGATCTCTGAATCTTCCTCTCCATTGTGCTGAGAACATAAAATTGCTCTAGAAGCTTTTTTTTTTTTTTAAGATACTGGACAGAGAGAAATAAATGTTCTAATTTCTACATATCAGAAGCCCTAGCCTGGACACTGAAATCACCTAGGTTGTTGGCAAATCATGGAAAATAATGGAAGACTGTGAGCAGGGCTTCCAGTGAATATGAAGTAGTGGCTAGGCATGGTTAGATGATACTGAAAAGAAGGTGGCAGAGTGAAATGATATGAATCTCAGGGAAAAAACATTTTGTATGAAGCTATTTTGGGACTTGGGTGAAAGTAGACCCAACTGCCTGATCCCAATGGAAGACTGTTTAATTGAAGTTCCTGGATAGGCAATAACCTAGATAAAAACTAAGGTTTAATTCCAGCCAGATAAAACAAAGTATTGGGTGGAAAAGTTAATGTTAAGGATCGTTTGCTTTCCATGGAACAGAGATTCTAGAGGAAAAGCAAAAAGTAGAGGGAGGGGAGAGAAGAGGAGCTGAGTCGGGAGATAGAAAGCACAGAGGAAATGGGAATAATGGTCACCAGAGGGGTTATATTTTGGGTGGTAACCAAAGACAATGAGATGTTGACCATGGGGGATGGGAATGGACTCCAGAACCCAGTACATAACTGAGCTGATACATTAGACACACAGGAGCTTCCATTTCCCTTTCCCAGCCTATAGTAAGTCACCAATAAATGTTAAGTGAATGACTGAATGAATGAATCAAATTAATTTTAAAGTGATAATTAAACAGCTAAGTGAATGTTATATACCAGAGTGTACTGGAAATGCAAAATAAGAGTCCAGAGGAGTGACTCTCTGGGAGGAGAGAAAATCTTGTTCTTTTAAGAGTAAACGATTGAACAAATGATAATTTTATCCAATAATTTTAATTTTTGTCCCTTTACTATAAGCTATTTCAAATGAATCAAGGTCTCTTTCCTTAAACAGTTTCAACATGTATGCTTAGACTCAGCTTCACTATCTTTCCCCTTTAGTTATATTATCAAATAACTTTTCCTTCCCCTCCCCCACCTTTTTGTGACTCTGATGAAACAGGCCTGAAATTGAGCACAAGGAACAGGAATTATTTTGTGCATAAAATCAGCTTGATACTAGAGATGAGATAAACCAAATTTAGGGCATTCCCTACAAAAGATCAGATCGGTTTCATTTTGTAACATCTTTGTAACAGATGTACCATTTCAGAAAGGGGTTGTTTTCTTTATGTATTCTGTGCAGCAATGGGGAAAAAATGGCTCTTTATACAACTGTTAAATTTGAAAAAAAAAATCTGTTTATAATTAAAGTCTAGTGTAAAAAGGTGTTGAAGGTTGAAAAGAATGCTTTTCCCAAAGCTTTTCTGTTTAATTCAAACACCACTCTAGCATAATTTTGTGTCTTTTTCCACTATCTTGTTCCCTCTTATGTATGTGTTGAAACTCTCCATCAGTCTTTATAAGGAACAATTTTCCTTCTCTCTCTCTTTTTTTTCCAAGCAGCACTCTATCAGCATGTTCATCCCCACATTCAAGCTTCTTAACCTGAATAGAGTATGTCTGACTCTAGGAACAACCTCCAGTCCCAGATGATATGTCTTTCTCAGTGACTAGCCATACTATTTAATTAAAGATGATACACTCAAACAGGATTTAATATGCAGACGATACCAAGTGAACACCAAAATTACAAGCTTTCCAATCTTTAAGTTTACCAATATTCCAAGAAAGAGTTGAGCTATTTGAAAGCATCTTCACTGTATTTGCAGCCAGTATACAGTAGATGGTACTAGACAGTTTATACTTAGGAGCATTTTCATCTGTAAAGAATAAAACAATGTGTAGTCCATGTGTAGACCCTTCAAATGACAGACCATAAGCATCCTTTTGCAGCCCTCTTAATATCTGTTGTCAGGCTCTTCTGAAAGACTTCTAATAGGGTCTTGGCAAGATGCCACAGGCAAGCACTTCCACTGCAGCTGATTCATAGATGCCTTTGGGGTTGCATTACAAATCCAGTAACCCCTGAGGTTTGGTGGGAAGGTCTGCCAAGGTTCAGCTGGGATTGCCTATTAGCCCGCTGAACTCCCCTGAGCCCTAGAGACTCAAGAGTGAATTTCATCCAAGCAACACAGGGAGGAGAGATGCAATATAGTTGTCTTGCTGTACAGGTAGCTTATATGCACTCCATCCCAGCAAGGATTTCTGAGAAGAGAAAGCATCATGATCATTTGTTTCTTCCTGTGATGTAGTCCAGAAAGCTACAATTTCTAATTTAAGTGATAAATCCAATGATTAAAAGAAGCAACGTATTTATGATGTGAATATATACATATACATTTATGCCTGTGTGCTCAGTCACTCAGCCATGTCCAATTCTTTTGCAACCCCATGGACTGCAGCCCACCAGGCCCCTCTGTCCATGGGATTTCCCAGGCAAGAACACTGCAGTACATTGCCAAGCCCTCCTGCGGGGATATTTCTGATTCAGGGATTGAACCCTCTTCTCCTGTGGCTCCTGCATCAGCAGGTGGATTATTTACCATTGTGCTTATTTTATTCATGTGATTGAAGACATATCTATGTGTCCCTAGAGACTAAAACAGGGACAGCTACTTACACAATGTGTGTGCTTGCTAAGTCACTTCAGTAATGTCCGACTCTTTGCGACCCTATGGACTGTAGCCTTCCTGGCTCTTCTGTCCATGAAATTCTCTAGGCACGAATACTGGAGTGGGTTGCTGTGCCTTTCTCCAATAATTGTGAAATGAATGGCTGTGTTAGCCATTATCTGAAAGCATAAATAGATCTAAGGGGCAGGCTTCCGGGAAGGCACTCAGATTGTCAATCTGTGGGGGTGCTAGGACATCACTGAGATGAGATGAATCAACTTCAATTATCAGAACACTTCTCAGAGACAGGAGTCAAGGTGGTAAAGGGCAGGCTGTCCCCTTCCAAAGGGGTGAGCTCGAAGAACAAAAGGACGCCACCAAGGACGTGGGTTTGGTTACCTACAAGGCAACTTTAGGAAGTAGGAAACGAAATAGGAGACAAGAAGAGACTTATCCTGGACGGGTGTGGAATGGCTGACCCCTTCCACCAACTGTCCTGCGGCATCACACCCTCTGTCAGAGTTCACTCTGTCTAAATAGGTGGGAAAACTTCAACCCTCTTGTGCTTAAGGTAAAAAAGAGGAGAAACTGTTAGCTCTCATTTCTTCCCATAGCACTGAATTCTATCCTAAAGTTTCTCTTTTTCAAACAAGGTCAATACTCATCTATTTTCTTTTCTACTTGTAAGATTTCTATTGAGTGTCAGTGTGTTTGCCCGCACTTCATAAGACACTTTTAAATTCTTTCATGGTTTTCCTTCCACTTTCCACTTTCCTAATTTGTGGTTGCCCTTGCCTATTTCCCTTTAACTTCTCACCAGTTTATTTGCCACCCTTTACCGGAAACCAAGGAAAAATTATTTAACTCCTCTGAGCCCCAGTTTCCACAAATGTGACATTTGATTAATAACTATTTTGTTAGGTTGTACTGATAATCTAAGGGTGTAGAAAAATAGCACAGTTCCAGTTTCCTATTAAGAACTCAGTAAATTGTAGGGATGAGGAGGAGGAGAAAGAAGACTGGGAAGAAGATGAGATGGCACTATAATGTGATGGATTTGCATATGCAAGATTCACAGGAGATACAGGTGATATGACAATCCAGAGACTGTGGAACCAGCCTGGGTATGTACTTGGCATGATGAGCATGTCATGTATTGCTGGATTCAGCAAAGCTATACAATGAGAAGCCACCCTCTAGGGAGAAAAAGCTAATCCGGTAGCCCTTCCTGGGGCCACATTACCCCCACTGAGCCCTCTCACGTGCCAGGACACCTAAGGGACTATCTTTAAGACACTGCTGTTTGTTACTGCCTTGAGATCTTTTTGTTTTTATTTTTTTGTGTGTGGTTGGAGAGAAATGAATATGTAAAAAATAAAATATGGATTGATTTCAAAAAGTCATTGCTCTGCACACCATGCTGTATTCTTTTTCTGTGGAATTGTAGAACATTGATCAGATTTTACAATTTCATTAAAAACATGCCATCAGTTTTCACAACAAAAGAAATAAATCTTTAAAAGAGATGATTGCTTAATTAATCATAGGATAAAGAGAGATTGATGTTAAGAGCTGTTTTACAGATTAAGAAAAGTAGAACAAGGACTGGCTGGCTCAGAGAACTAGAGTTATTTACTTTCAAGTGAAGCATTTACTGAGATAAGTTAATTCTCCTTTTTGGTGATATTCCATATTGCATCTATCTATATCCAAAGGATATTCATCCAGTATCCATACTGTATTAATAAGGTTCAGGGCTCAATTTCCCATGACAGTTTAGCAAGGTGAGTTACTGCTTTGTAAAGTTTCACATGCATGTTAAGTCTCTTCAGTTATGTCTGACTCTTTGAGACCCTATGATTGTAGCCTGCCAGCCTCTGTCCATTCGATTCTCCAGCAAGAATACTGGCGTGGACTGCCATGCCCTTCTCCAGGGGATCTTCCTGACCCAGGGCTTGAACCCATGTCTCTTGTGTCGCCTGCATTGGCAGGCAGGTTATTTATCAACTGAGACACCTGGGAAGCCTAAATTGAGGTATAAATGTGGTCCGGCAAGCCTCAGAGATATTTTGGGTTTGATTTCAGGCCACCACAATAAGGCAAATACTGCAACAAAGCAAATCATATGAAATTTTTGGTTTCCCAGGGCAGGTAAAAATTATGTTTGCACTATACAGTAGCATATAAAGTTTGCAATAACATTATATCTGAAAAATGTATATATCTTAATTTAAAAATAATTACTGATCACAGATTACCATGACAAAATAATAATGAAAAAGTTTGAAATACTTCAAGAATTATCAAAATATGACACAGAGCCAGGAAGTGACAAATGCTACTGGGAATATGGTACCAGTAGACTTGCTTGAGAGAGAGTTCCCCCAAACCTTCAATGTGTAAAAAAAAAAAGGAACATGCAATATTTGCAAAGGGCTTTAAGGGTGAATTAAAACAAGGTGTGCCTTGTAGCTGCTTTACCTAAAATCATTCAGACATTTAGGGTAGCAGAAAAAAATATATAATTGTAGTGCTTGAGCTGTAATCCTTAACCTGGGATCTATGAAGTCCTAGACATCCCATGCATGCTAAGTCGCTTCAGTTGTGTCTGACTCTTTGTGACCCATAGCCTGCGAGGCTCCTCTGTCCATGGGATTCTCCAGGAAAGAATACTGGATTGGCTTGCCATTCCCTTCTCTAAGACATTGCATGGATGGGCTTTAATAACCTGAGTCCTTTAGTTATGGAAACATTAAGTGACAATGTGTATGGTCATTTGGGGAGGTGCAGAGTCATGGCTTTCATCAAAAACTCTAGCAGTCTGTGACATCCAAAAGGTTAAGAACCAAAAGAAACCTCTCCAAGAGCTAGTCCAATTCTGAGTAGCATATACATCTGAACTTGGGGAGGTATATAATTTAGATGGTTACAGATCAGAAATACTTTTCAGGATTCTGACACCAATATTGACAGAAGAGACAGATTTAACACTTGGTTCCTTGAGGTGAGCTTTGCAGCTGTTGCTAATAAGATACACATCAAACTATTTCTCATTCATAGATTAACAAGGTCCAGGAGCCTTGGATCCCCCCCCCCAAATTAAAGCTTCTACCAAATTAAAAAAAAAAATATATATATATATATATATATATATATATATATTTAGAACCCTGTGGTTTAGCACTAATTATTTTGTAATGTTAATACAATAAAAATGTGAGCAAATATTTCTGGATCTTATACTATGGACTATGCTGAAAATGATACAAAGGAAATGTATGCTATACTCCTTTACTTTAAATACTGTACAATTGGTTGCAGATAAGCACATTAAAGTTTAAATAATAAAAGCCATTATGTGTAACAGTGTGCAAAGAAAACTATGACACAAAGAATTGATAAATGAGTTGAGTCCTGAAAAATTTAAGATATAGAAAGTAGCAGAGAATTCTAAATGCAAAGACCAATGTATATACACTTCTCAGTGGGAATTAGAAAATGAACAATCCATGGTGGGAGAAAGCAACTGAAGAAAGTCCTGACTTTTACAGAGTGAGATGGGAAGCCAATGGAGACTTCTGAACAGAAGAGTGAAATGATCTGACATGTGCTTTAATAGATCACAATGACTGCTTTGATGGGAACAAAGGTGACAAGGATGTGTCAGGAAGATCAGTTAGGAAGTTACAGCAAACCAGAAAAAATGATGGTAACTTAGACCATGCTTGTAACTCAGATTTTAGATATATTTTGAAGGTAGGGTTGGAAGAACTTACTTGTGACTTTCATATGATGTAAGAGAGAAGGAGAGGCATCAAGAATGACTTGAATAGTATTGGGGGGTTTTTTTTGGCTTGAAAAATCAGATATTAGAACTTGTCATGTCTTGATATGAGCAAGACCATGAGAGAGCTGGGATTTAAGAAGAACATCAGGAGTTTGTTTAGGGTATGTGAAATCTGAGCTGTGTATGAGACATATAAAAATGAGCAGGTGTACAAAAGCATGTTAGAATGTGAAAGCATAGAGCTAACTAGTGGCTAGATCATAGAGGGTCTAATAGTTCACTTCAGTCACTCAGTTGTGTCCAACTTTTTGAGACCCCATGGACTGCAGCACCCCACACCTCCCTGTCCATCACCAACTCCCAGAGTTTACTCAAACTCATGTCCATTGAGTCAGTGATGGCATCCAACCATCTCATCCTCTGTCATTCCCTTCTCCTCCTGCCTCAATCTTTCCCAGCATCAGGGTGTTTTTAAATGAGTCAGTTCTTCGCATCAGGTGGCCAAAATATTGGAGTTTCAGCCTCAGCATCAGTCCTTCCAATGAATATTCAGGACTGATTTCCTTTAGGATGGACTGGTTGGATCTCCTTGCAGTCCAAGGGACTCTCAAGAGTCTTCTCCAACACCACAGTTCAAAAGCATCGGTTATTTGGTGCTCAGGTTTCTTTATAGTCCAACTCTCACATCCATACATGATTACTGGAAAAACCATAGCTTTGACTAGACAGACTTATTGGCAAAGTAATATCTCTGCTTTTTAATATGCTGTCTAGGTTGGTCATAACTTTTCTTCCAAAGAGTAAGCGTCTTTTAATTTCATGGCTGCAGTCACCATCTGCAGTGATTTTGGAGCCCTAGAAAATAAAGTCTGTTACTGTTTCCATTGTTTCCACATCTATTTGCCATGAAGCGATAGGGCCAGATGCCATGATCTTAGTTTTCTGAATGCTGAGCTTTAAGCCACCTTTTTCACTCTCCTCTTTCACTTTCATCAAGAGGCTGTTTAGTTCTTCACTTTCTGCCATAAGGGTGGTTTCATCTGCATATCTGAGATTATTGGTATTTCTCCTGGCAATGTTGATTCCAGCTTGTAATTCATCCAGCCCAGGATTTCTCATAATGTACTCTGCATATAAGTTAAATAAGCAGGGTGACAATATACAGCCTTCACATACTCTTTTCCCTATTTTGAACCAGTCTGCTATTCCATGTCCAGTTTTAACTGTTGCTTCCTGACATGCATACAGGTTTCTCAAGAAGCAGGTCAGGTGGTCTGGTATGCCCATCTCTTGAAGAATTTTCCACAGTTTATTGTGATCCACACAGTCAAAGGCTTTGGGATAGTCAATAAAGCAGAAATAGATGTTTTTCTGGAAATCTCTTGCTTTTCAATGATCCAGTGGATATTGGCAATTTGATCTCTGGTTCCTCTGCCTTTCTAAATCCAGCTTGAACATCTGAAAGTTCATGGTTCACGTACTGTTGAAGCCTGGCTTGGAGAATTTTGATCATTACTTTACTAGTGTGTGAGATGAATGCAATTGTGCAGTAGTTTGAGCATTCTTTGGCATTGCCTTTCTTTGGGATTGGAATGAAAACTGACCTTTTCCAGTCCTGTGGCCACTGTTGAGTTTTCCAAACATGCTGGCATATTGAGTGAAGCACTTTCACAGCATCAGCTTTTAGGGTTTGAAATAGCTCAACTGGAATTCCATCACCTCCACTAGCTTTGCTTGTAGTGATACTTCCTAAGGCACACTTGACTTCACATTACAGGATGTCTGACTCTAGGTCAGTGATCACACCATCATGACTATCTGGGTCATGAAGATCTGTTTTGTATAGTTCTTCTGTATATTCTTGCCATCGCTTCTTAATATCTTCTGCTTCTGTTAGGTTCATACCATTTCTGTCCTTTATCGAGCCCATCTTTGCATGAAATTTTCCCTTGGTATCTGTTTTTCTTGAAGAGATCTCTAGTCTTTCCCATTCTATCGTTTTCCTCTATTTCTTTGCACTGATCACTGAAGAAGGCTTTCTTATCTCTCCTTGCTATTCTCTGGAACTCTGCATTGAAATGGGTCTATCTTTCCTTTTGTCCTTTGCTTTTCACTTCTCTTCTTTTCTCAGCTATTTGCAAGGTCTCCTCAGACCACCTTTTTGCTTTTTTGCATTTCTTTTTCTTATTTATAAGCTACATAAATAATACAAGAATTTACCCTGAAGATGCCAGAAAGCCACTGCAGAATTGTAAAGGGGAAATTAATATGATCAAGTTTGTATTTTAGAAACTAACAACAAGGTGGAGACTGATGAGAAGGGAATAGTTGCTGCCAAAGGAATCCCAGAGGAGAAAACGTGTTGTTAGTCGATAATGAGATAGCAAGGATGTGGAGAGTGTCACCAACAAGGGAGAGACAGATTTGAGTGAAGTTTTCAAGGTGCATTGGTATAACTTAGCCATTTGAATTAAAGAAGTGAGGGGAAAGAGGGAGTAAGAGAACTCACATTTCTCTCCTTGATAATCAACTGGATGACAGAATCATTAACTGTGATGAGAATAAAAGACAAGGTGGAGAGAGGAGTTATAGAGGTGAAGGGTAAGGACAGGAATCGTTGAGCTGGATAATTCAGTAGTGATGCCCAGCAAAGTGTTAAGCACATAGATATGTAATTCAGAGCAAAGATCTCAACCAACAATAAAGGTTGATCTCAGTACACAGGGAGTGATGAGAAGAAAAGAGAGTTAAAGTGGAAACCTTGATTTTGTGGATGAGCATTCTAAAGAAACCAGCCAGGGGGTCAAAGGACAATTAGATGGAGTATGATGTATTGGGATTTAGGGTAGACAATATACGCTGAGGCCTTGGCTGGGTTGGAGGAGAGATAGGAGTAAAGTAAAATTACAAGGTTTTGAAAAAATATATGAGGATGTAAAAATAGCTAGAGGTAAAAGTGTACATGGCTATTTTGAGGCATTAAACTGTGAAAGATAGGGAAGACTGGATGAAGTGAGGGAGGTCAAAAGGGAAGAAAGAATATTACATTCTTTTGCATGGAATTCCCCAGGCAAGAATACTGGAGTGGGTTGCCATTCCCTTCTCCAGGGGATCTTCCTGACCCAAGGATCAAACCCAGGTCTCCTACAATGCAGGTGGATTCTTTTCTATCTGAGCTACCAAGGAAGCCCTTATACAAGATCTGCTGCTGCTGCTAAGTCACTTTAGTCATGCCCGACTCTGTGAGAACACATAGACAGCTCTCCAGTCCCTGGGATTCTCCAGGCAAGAATACTGGAGTGGGTTGCCATTTCCTTCTCCAAGTGTACAAGATCACCCTTGTCTAAATACAAAGATTATTATTGGAATTAAGACAAGCTTAACTCCCATGTATGGATGTGAGAGTTGGACTGTGAAGAAGGCTGAGCGCTGAAGAATTGATGCTGTTGAACTGCGGTGTTGGAGAAGATTCTTCAGAGTCCCTTGGACTGCAAGGAGATTCAACCAGTCCATCCTGAAGGAGATCAGCCCTGGGATTTCTTTGGAAGGAATGATGCTAAAGCTGAAACTCCAGTACTTTGGACACCTGATGCGAAGAGTTGACTTACTGGAAAAGACTCTGATGCTGGGAGAGATTGGGGGCATGACGAAAAGGGGACGACAGAGGATGAGATGCCTGGATGGCATCACTGACTCGATGGACGTGAATCTGAGTGAACTCAGGGAGTTGGTGATGGACAGGGAGGCCTGGCGTGCTGCGATTCATGGGCTCGCAAAAAGTCGGACACGACTGAGTGACTGAACTGAACTGAACTCCCATGTAGGCCGGTCAATGATCTATTCCAGGAACTTCAAAGTTCACCCCCAATCCTGGCAGTCAAATGATTCAATTATGTGCTGTTATAATCAGAGGAGAAAGAGAGAAAGAACTGTATAGCAATATTTTCCAACTGTGTATGAGAACTGTCTAGTCCTTCGACTTGGCTAAGATTCTACCCATCAACAAATGTTTATCAAGCATCTCTGTGTGCTAAGTTTTGTGCTTAGGTTTTTTGTATGTTTGTTTCCATATTCACTACAGAATGTTTTTGTTAAAGGACTAATTCCCCAAATGTGTCACGAATGCATGTTTCCTACATCACTGTTGTGTTCACTTTTACAATTTCAGTTAGCACCCAGGAGAGTGAAAAGATGTACTAGAGAAAATAGTATTCTATGTACCTGCATGCTGTGGATGCATCGTGGCCTCAATCTACCTCCATCCTGTGGGCATGTCAAGATCGCATCACGAATCAGGCAATGGTGTTTCCAGTTGTTCAGTAATTAAATCTTGTGCTACAAGAACGAAAATGAATCTGTTCATGCTCATTCCCACACATATGGGCAGGTCTAGGGTTTCTGTTTTGTGTAGTAAAAGACCTGGGTGTCCTTATTTTTGTGTGGATGACAAGCTAGAAGAAAAAAGTCATCTTCTCTTCCAGGTTTTTATTACTTGCAGTTATGGAAACCTGACGACAATCACTCAACTTTTTGAGCCCTCCCTTTCTTCATAAACACAACACTTTACCTAATATTTTACTTCTATTTGGCTGTGTTTGTCAACTCCTGATTAAAGTTTACTCCAGAATTATTAATATAAATGAGTGGGTATGGACTCTCATCAGTCTATGAACAGTTCCTGGGAAGCTTTTATTCAGGGTAAATCTGTCCTTTCAGAAATTATATTAAAGCAGTTCTTTAGGGAAAAAAGGAATCTGGTATCACAATGGAATAGAGACAACTGTAATAATGTTTTAACTCAGAACTTTCACAGATTTTAAAGATGCTTTATAGTGGAAATATTAAAGGCATTGATGCACTGATTGTGTAAATTAGACCAAGTGCAGGTGGCATTGTCTTGGCACAGAAAGCTTCTTCTAGCACACCAGCATGAAAAATGAAGAAATATGCAGAAACAAAAGCGGGGTTGCTTGCTCAGGGCCACGCTGATGGTTTACAATTGCAATTCCTTGAAAACTTCCAGTCATTTTCATAGCAGATAGTTTTGAACTCTTATTTTTAGCCATTGCTGCCAAATTCTGCCAGTCCAATAATGTTGTGCTCCTTATTAGTTTGGAAGGTTGTAATTGTTCAAGTCTCAACCAGCCTAGAAAGACTGCCAACTCATTTGAGCAGGATGGAGTAAGAGAATCGAAGAAATGGCTTACACATTATGACTTGCTCATTTTTTTAATTTATCAAATTATGACTCTAATAACAAAAAAAATTTTTAAATCACAACACAGAAAGGGATTCTTTTCAAACAGCCAGGAACTGGCTTAACTTCTTTGGACATAGCGATTTCATGTCTGAGCAGTCCTGTTGATGTTTAGAAATTGAGCACAGACTCCCTGGCATGACCCTGGGAGGTCACGCATACTTTGGATAAAATCTGCACGGTCAGTGATGAAAAACTGCATCATAAGAGAACCATTATAATACATTATTCATGGGGTTTGGCCTGTGAGGAACCGTCCTTATTGTTTAGGGGCACTTTTTTGTATGTCTTTTAACAAAAATTTGAAAAAGAAACACATGTGTATGCACCAGGATAGTTAGCAGTGTGTTCAGAATTTGTCAGTGTACTCAGGAGTTTATTAGGTAATAAGATCCTATGCACGTTTCCACTTGCAATATGAAAAATGTCCAGACTGATCACGTTTCATTCATTGTCTCTGTGCATTCTCTGTATAACAGGCTGTTTGACGGTTGTTTCCCCTACTCTAATCAGTTGCTTTTCCGATGTATGCCAGACCACTGTAGAATCTTATAGGAAGTAACTTATATCGTCGATAGATACCATTTCCCAAAGGAATCATAACAGTGTTTATTTCTGAAATTTTTTACCAGCTCTGCCTGAATCAAGAGACTTTATATAATTTTAGAGCAAAACTGCTCAACTTTTTTCAGCATCACCAGAGTTTCTACTTCTTTGTGTGTCAGTTATCCTTCCCCTGGGGGCTTCAGGGTAAATACAAAATCAGGAGGCTAAGGTTTGACTCTACGTTAGACAAACAATGATTATGGGTTTTGTGACGCTGTTCTCATCCTTTCTACGAAAAGCACCAGCTAGAGCCTGCATTTCACAAGGATCACGTAGAGTGTGATCTTTCTTCGTTATTGTTGGATGCTGTGTGGTAAGGAGCAACACACACAAAACTTTGCAAGGTGTTTGTTGACTGTATCATGATCATAGACTGCAGGGTGGGTTGCATCAATCAGAAAACAAGACTAGGTCTTATTATACATGCTATTTTCAATCAAAAATAGGATATGAACTTCGAGTAGCCCCACCACTCAGAAGATTTCTTTTGTTGGAAAGGGTTCTTTATTCCCTCCCATTACTCATGCACCATCCTCAATAATCCCTCCTCTGCCTGTGGGCTTAGTATGTCCCCCCACAACCAGCTCACTTAGTCACAAGTCAGTCCCATTTGTCCTGCTCTGATTCCAACTTATCACCATCTTCCTGGTAATGCAGGACTCAATTACATTGCCACTTTCCAGGACAGTCTGCCAGAGTTGACTGTCTCCTCTGTTCCTTTCCACGACCCCCCCTTTGATTGACATCTCAATGTTAAAAGATATCATTTTGCGAACAGAAAGCCAGGAATTGACTCATGAGGGAGACTAACTCCCCTGTACCAACCTGAAGTGGGGCCCTGAAGGCTGTTCCATCTCTCTGAACCTTAGTTTCATCAAGATAATACACATTTCTCGGCTTCTCCACTCCCCTCACCTCCTCGTCCCCTATCCAAATTATGTGCAAAGAACTAAGATGTGAATGGCCACTGTCCAGTTTCTGAGATTTCCCAGTACAAAACTGATGGGCCTCTCAGTTCCCTGAAATGCCCTTTGCCCCAGACACTTTGCCTCAATGTCATTAAACACAAGATAAAGTCTCCAGCAGGCATGCTGGCCGCATCCCCCATGGCTACTATGTGGGCTATTGCAGACAAAAGGGAGCAGGACTGAATGAGATAATACACACCCAAAGCGCTTTGAAATCCCTAAAGACAGATGCTTTATGAATACCAGACATTATTATTATCTCCTTGACTGCTCCCGGTCATGACAAAGTCTGCCCAGGTTGAACATCTGCAATGTTAGAGGACCCTCACAAATGTATTTGTACTCTTACAAGCTGTTGCCCATTAACTTCTTGCTAATATTTCTGATTATTCTGGGCCTCTCTATTTAAACACTTGGTTAGTATTGGCACTTGTCACCCTTCTGTCTTTGCAGATGTCACTTCCCACTCTTTATCAATTAGCAACACAATTAAGCCACACTGAAGACCTAGTTTTGCCCTCTGTGTGCCACCTCACTTTTGGATATGTTAGAATTTGCCTCCACTGTTTAAAAATCGACTTTGTAAAGCTTTATGCCATGTTCGAGCCTGTCCAAGTTAATTTAGGTTAGACTGAAGGATACATTTAAAGAATTTCTAAATGTGTTGCTAAAATCAAGCTGTAGTATATCCAATGGGCTTGTCATCAATTATTCTTGTGTTCTCCTCTTCAACTACAAACTTTGGTCCAAAGTTTTATGTTTAAAGCCAGAAAGATCAACCTATGGTATTTTTCTGTCAGACTGGTTTTATAGTAAAATTTGTACTCATTTTGTTCCATCTTGTTCCTAAGGGTGGAAGAACCTGACCTCAAAAGCAACATAAAAAAAATTTTTTTAATAAAAATCCTTTAATGATTGTCAAAGGATTTGATACATTTTTAAACTAATTGCCTACATACCAGCAGGCCTTTCAGGACTCCTGTTTGGGCACAATTAAAACCAGGCCCTCGTTATTGTGTTTAATCTTTGTTTCACAATGAGTCAAAGACATGATAAAAAGAGGAATAGGGGGCCGGGCTTTAGTCCCACCATCACTCCTGATCCACCCCGCTCAAGAACAGCAGTCTCCCAACTTCTCAGTGTCGCACTCGTTTCCCGCTGGAGAAATCATCCCTCCCACCCAGCGAGACTCTAAGGATCAGTGAGTTAATATTTCTAAACAATTGGGAGCCCTGCAATGAGATGCACTGTACCAAAATCAATAATCACTTTGTGTGCGACATCTAAACCTTTTCTTCTATCCTTCCCCTCAACAGAGTGATTATTCTAAGAACTACTTATTCCATTATTCAAATTCTCCCTGATAGTCAAATGCCTTAAGATTCAATAGACTAATATTTTGGTCATTGACAATAGAAATCTGTGTTTCCCATATGTTCCAGAACCAGATGGTTCAGGTTGGCCTTTTATTTGTCAGGCTCAATATAAAACACTGCCCGCTCGCTCTCAGGGTTTTAACAAAGGCCAGCCAGACTCCCCAACCCCCCGAAACCCCCACTCCAGGGTTTGACAACAGGCTGAACCAAGAGATGAGCAACTTCTCAGCTGCTGGCCTCCGAAGGCACTCAGCATGGCCAGCCCCCTCTTCCGCTCCTGCAGGCTTTTTATGCAGGCCCTTGATTGAGAACTGTGCAGCTGGTTAGCCTGTTAACTCTTTTAACCCATTCCTACCCAGCCCACCTCCCCTGGGCCAGGCCCTCCTCTTGATCAGAGCTACCATTCTAATGAGCCTTCGTTGAACATTTACCACCCCCTAGCCCGACTCCATCCCCCTTTTGTACCTTAAGGGTCAATCTTGACACATATCAAACTGAAAGGAGCTAGTAATTACTGTGCATCTACTGCGGTGAATGCAGAGCTAAATCCTTTTAATGCTCACGGTATCATTTAAGATGCAGAAAGACCCAGGAGGAGATGTGATCATACCCATTAGATAGAAAAGGAAACTGAGACTCAGAGATATAACTAGTCACATATCTAGTAAGTAGCAAAATAAGATTGCCACTCATATGTGTCTGACTCTAATGCCATGCACACAGCTCCCCTTAGACAAAGGCAGAAATACACACACACATCAGATTCCAAGCATTCTTGAGCCTTGAGCTATTTGTCTGCTATCTCCAAAATTTCCAATTTTGACAGAGAGGTTGTACACCTCTGAGCAAGACTCTTGGCTTTCAATGTGAAAGTCGCTCTGTCATGTCTGACTCTTTGCAACCCCCTGGACTGTACAGTCCAGGAAATTCTCAAGGCCAGAATACTGGAGTGGGTAGCCTTTCCCTTCTCCAGGGGATCTTCCCAGCCCAGGGATCGAACCCAGGTCTCCTGCACTGCAGGCAGATTCTTTACCTGCTGAGCCACAAGGGAAGCCCAAGAATACCGGAGTGGGTAGCCTATCCCTTCTCTAGCAGATCTTCCTGACCCAGGAATCAAACCAGGGTCTCTTGCATTGCAGGGGGATTCTTCACCAACTGAGCTATCAGGGAAGCTGTCAATAGTAAGGGTGAAAAAGAGCAATAGCCAAGGAGGTCGGAGAAATATGTCCTCAGAAGTTACTGAAAAGGAATTGTAAACATGGTGGCTTTTCCTCTTAATGAGATGTGAGGTGCTGGTGGATTTGTACAGAGAAGTACAAATGATCTGATATGACTTTCACAGGGTCATTCTGCTACTGAGCTGAGAACAGACTGAAATGAATCAAGGGTGGTTGCAGGCAGGTTAGCGAGGACACCAAGAGATGATGGAGGCTTGAACTAGCCAGTGGTGGTGATGATTGGTTGGTTAGGTTCCAAATCATTTTGAAGATAGAAAAAACAGAATTGTGAAATACTTAAATTCTGTCTTGTACTGTTTGTGGTGACCTTCCCAGCTAACTATAAGTCTCTTAAGTATTTTGCATTGCAGTTTCTCTCAGCTATTTCATAAATCCTATATTGGACATGGTCTGAGGGAGGTATAAAGACCATTTGATGGATAGATTAATTCATTCAAGATTTTTTTCCCTCCCGTATTCTCCCTTCTTCCATCTATGTAAGGCTCCTTGATTTCAAAGAAAACACTGTTAATGCTTTGGTATAAAACTATTACTATTGGCAGTAGTAAATAGAAAACATAAGCTAACTATTGATAGATTCATTGAGAAGCCTGAAATTTGACCTAATCCTAAAGAGAATCACCTCCCTAGCTAGTGCTTTTCACTAAATTCTGTGCTGTGTGCTGTGCTTAGTCGCTCAATCGGGTCTAACTCTTTGTGAACCCATGGACTGTAGCCTGCCAGGCTCCTCTGTCCATGGGGATTCTCCAGGCAAGAACCCTGGAATGGGTTGCCATGCCCTCCTCCAGGGAATCTTATCAACCCAGGGATCGAACCCAGGTCTCCCATACTGCAGGCAGATTCTTTACCATACTGGGGTGGACAGCCTACCCCTTCTCCAGGGGGTCTTCCAAACCCAGGAATCAAATTGGGGTCTCCTACATAGCAGATGGATTCTTTACCAGCTGAGCTACCAAGGAAGCCCTCACTAAATTCTAGCATTCCATTAAGCACTATCATGTATGAGATCCTGCTAGGAGTTCAAAAATTTTAAATGTCAGAGTCTTAGACTTCAAAGGATAACAGGTAAACCAAAATGTAATTAAATTGATTGCTTAAATACAAAGTGATAAGTTGAGTATTAATGTGGGAATGTATAAATTGCCAGGGCAAATCCAGAAAAGGGAACATTCACACATTCCTTGGGGTAAGAGTAAGTGTCTTCAAATTTGATTTACTCTTCATTCACATTTCCCAATATTACACTTTTTCTTACTACAGCTCAGAGATCTTAGGGAATCAATTAAAAGAGATTGCAACTTCAAAGCTGGAAAAGACATTGGGGAATATCTTGTCCAACACCACATTGTAAATAGAAGGCATTCAAGACACAGAGATGTTAAGTGACTTCCTCAAGGACACATAGCTAAATGAGTATGGCCCTAGGGTTAGAACTCTGATTTCAGACCCTTCACTTAAAATTTTATGTTATCTCATAAGATGTGTCAAGTACATTCCATCTTTGTTATCTTATTTTGAGCTTATTCTTTGATTTGATGTATCCTCTTTCATTCATTTATGCTACATACATGTATTCAACGATCCCGATATATTAGGCACTTTTCTAGGTGTGCTGCTGCTGCTGCTGCTGCTAAGTCGCTTCAGTCATGTCCGACTCTGTGAAACCCCACAGACAGCAGCCCACCAGGCTCCCCCGTCCCTGGGGTTCTCCAGGCAAGAATACTGGAGTGGGTTGCCATTTCCTTCTCCAATGCATGAAAGTGAAAGTGAAAGTGAAGTCACTCAGTTGTGTCCGCTATTCCTCTCAGCTCCAAATACACTTTTATGCACTCTGTTGTGTGCTATGATGTCTTTCCATGTTAAATTATCCCTGTTATAAAACAGAAACTGGTGTGGGTTCTGTTTTCTTAAATGTCAGACCCTAGTGCATCTTCTCTGTGTCTATCACTTCTCTGGGTGCTAAAAATACAGAAGTAAGCAAAACAGACTCATTTCCTACCATCACAGAGCTTATGGTCTAGTCTGAGAGATGGACCCTAGTCAAGTGGTTACAAAATGGTAGTGTAATTACAGTGATAGTGACATTGAGGAAAAATGCATCTGGTAGCAGAAGCTCAGAGCTTTTGGGGGCCATGTGGCCATAGAAGGCTTCCCAACAGAGGATCCACCCCAAAAGAAACCCACCCCTGGAACTGTGCAGGTCAATATTCTGGAAGAAAGAAGGGAGGGACCATAACCCAAGGGAGGAGCTGACATACAGCCAGTCTGAGAGTCAGAGAATAGTTTAACTTCCTTTTCTTTATTTTAAGATGAAGAAATTTGTTCTTAAGCTTCACAACTACAAGCTGTACTAAACTTTTCAATTTTATGAGATAATCTTCTGTCTCTGGGCTGCCTGAGTTTGATGCACAGAAGCTATACACCAGAAAGGCACATTTTCATTTATTTTTTTTTAAGATCTTTTCCTGATATGAAGTCCCTTCAGGGATCTTTAATTATGCAGGTACAGGTTCTGTAATCTATTCCAAAAGAAGCTTTGATATGAGAAAATATGTGTTGATTTCATTAAGATTTAGATAAGTTAGCATATATTTTGAAAAATTCCAATCATTCGTTAAAATATGTACAAAATGTATTCTTTTAGAGATGATTTGGGGGAAGTAATAGTCACTTCATATGAATAATTAAAGTATTATTTTTGCATTAAAAAAATATAAATATATCAAAAGCAATTTGAAAGACAACATTTAATTGAGTTTAGAGGAAGATATAAGAGGGAAAAAATACATACTCTTTTCTGTTTACTTCCTATTCCTATTGGAAAGGAAATACTTTCTTTCCCTTGCATTTATTTCCCTATTTTAACCTCATTTCAGACCTTTATCACCTCCAGTTGCTCTGTTGTAAGAGTCTGATAAGTAGTTTTCTGCCTTCAGTCTGTATCTACACACATGCCCCCCACACACACTCCTTCTACTCTATACCCCATCATCAGCTTAATCTTAATTAAACCTGAGTTCAATATGGTCCTCCCCTTTGGCTACAAAGTCAAATCCTTCTACCATAGCATGAAAGAGTTTCATTTTCTTCTTTCTAAACTTACATCTAATAGTATCTTCAACCTATGCATTCTAATACAGCTACACATTAGACTTCAAAAAATTCTGACATCCAAACCTTACTTCTAACCAATTATATCAGAATCTCTGGGTGCGGAACCCTAGCATCTGTATTTTTAAAGGCTCCCAGAAGGTTCTAACATGCAGACAGAACTGGGAATTATGAAGTCTGATGTAATAGCTAAACTAGACTCAGCATTGTTCTTTCCCACATCCCATGGGCACTATTCTTATTTTAATATTCCAACAACCCACTAATATCAGCATGAATTTTGGTGGAGGTTGAGAGAGAGTATTAGTCACTCAGTCATGTCTCTTTGAGACCCCATGGATTGTAACCTGACAGCTCCACTATCCATGGGATGTACGAGCAAAAATAATGTAGTGGGTAGCCATTCTCTTCTCCAAGGGATCTTTCTGACTCAGGGATCAAACCAGATATCCTGCATTGCAGGCAGACTTTTTACTGCCTGAGCCACCAAGTGGAGGTAACACCTGAAGAAATGTTTTCTAAGTTTCATAACAGTGTAAAAAACTAACACCATTAAAGAGTAATTTCCTCTTAATTAAAGCAGTATAGGTACTTCTAAATTTCTCAATATGTCTTTCTACTTTGGATATTATTCAAACTTGGTCTTGCCTCCAGAGTACAGTTAGATGCTCTGTTGTACTTATTATGATAACCTACCTGTTGGATGATGTCATTGTGCAGAAAGAGTAGTGATGTGAGCCCCTGAAAATTATGCTTCTGAGCCTGGCTTTTCTTAAGTCTACACCTACAGCAGCAATAGAGCAAGCCAACATAAAGGAGGATACAAAAACGCCTTGAGTTAACAGAAATGGTAAAGGGCACAGTTTAGCACAGGGCATGGTGGTTGGCATAAAACTGGTGATCGAGTCATGTTTGTAGAGAGCATAAATGAGCAGACAAATAAAGGACCCACATTGCTTATATGTTATGTCCCATGTAGACTCATCATCCTTACAAATTAGCTATATGACTTTGAGCAAGGCCTTTAACCTTCCAACTTTTAATTTGCTCATCCATAAAGTTGATATGAGAAAGGAGGATCCCTTCTAGCTCTAAGAGTTTTTCAGTTTAGAAAGATTGTTGCTTAACTCTTTCTGTTCACATCAACAAATATTTTATGGGAGAGAAACGTGTATACATCGCTTAACAAATTTTAAGCAATGTTTAGTTTACAACACTGATCATTAATCTTTCTTCCTCTCTGCATTATTTCCCTATTGAGATTGTACTCCATAATGAAACAGAACCACAGAAGCCAGTTGCCCCAAACTCTGCTCTTTGGGGAAACCAAGCTAAGGCACACTGCTGCTGCTGCTGCTGATGCTAAGTCACCTCAGTCGTGTCCGACTCTGTGCGACCCCATAGACGGCAGCCCACCCGGCTCCCTGTCCCTGGGATTCTCCAGGCAAGAGTACTGGAGTGGGATGCCATTGCCTTCTCCAATGCATGAAAGTGAAAAGTGAAAGGGAAGTCATTCAGTCATGTCTGACTCTTCTCAACCCCATGGACTGCAGCCTACCAGGCTCCTCTGTCCTTGGGATTCTCCAGGCAAGAGTACTGGAGTGGGGTGCCATTGCCTTCTCTGCACACTACCACATGATAAATTTACCTGGGTATTTAGCAACAAACCAGAACCATTTTTTGTAAGTCTTGTCTATTACATGTGTCCAGCAGAGACAATTTTTTAAATTAAATAAAACTATCAGTTTACCCAAAAATCAGTTCAGTTCTACAGAGGTGTATTGGGTACCATATACCTAAGAGTTTATATTAAAAACAGGGAATACAAACCATATAAGGACACAAATAACTACTATTCAGTGTTAAAAAATCATATTTTAGAGAACTATTTACTGACATGAAAACATATTCATGACATATTGCTAAAAGAATAAAGCATCCCACCTAAGGACTGCATTGACGTTTTCCTCTGCTGAGGAGGGAGAAAGTCACGAGAAAATGTTACTTCCATCATAAACACAACACAAAGCTGAATAATCTTCAAAATCCATTGTTTTAGCCCATCTAAGATCTGAGGTCATGAAGAAACCAGGTGAACTGAATTCCAAAGATTGACAAGTTCATCCAAGAAGAAAAGGGACACAAAATCTGTTTCAACTTTGGCAGAACTTGGGAGGAAGAGACGATCTTCATGAAAGTTAAAAGAAAATAAGTAAAAGTGCACAAAGGGAGAGTAAACAGAATTTTATTGTTGTAAGCTTTCATGTTTTTCTGACATTGTATGCCATTTGAGAAGACTGTGATAATTTAAAGATATATACTGTAATCTGTAGAGGAACCAGTGGAAAAAAAATAATTGCAAATTAGTACAGGAAGAAATCAATAAAATGATAAAAACAGAAGAGTAAAAAAATATGTGATTCTAGCAAAAGAAGACAAAGGAGGAAAACAGGAATTGATGTTGCAAATAGGAAAAAAATGCTAAGATACCATACTTACATCCAACTATATCAATAATCACAGGAAAATCTGAAAATCCCATGGACAGAGGATCCTGGTGGGCTACAGATCATGGGGTCACAAGAGCCAGACATGACTTAGCAACTAAACTACTACCCCCACACCAGTAACCACAGTAAGTATAAATGAGCTAAACACTTTAATTACAAGCAAAGATTACTGCATAGAATTAAGGAGCTGAGCACAGCTGAATGCAGATTTTAAGATTTATAGTGATCTATATGCATGTTTAAAGGTAAAGAAGCTGACAAGTTGAGAGAAAAAAAGACATGAAAATACTTAAGTATAAGAAAGCTAATGTGGCTATATTAATGTCAAACAAAGAAGACTTTGAGTAGAGGTTTATAGAGTTAAAGAAGGATTACTTGTAATGATAAAAGAATCAGTTTCTTAAAAAGACATAAAAGTCCCAACACTTATGTATATAATACTTGAGCACTGGCATATTAAAATTGACAAAATTAAAAGAGCAATCATAAATTCACAATACAGCTAGATATTTTAAAAGTCATTTCTCAGTAACTGAGAGGGAATGTAAAGAAAAAGCTCAGGAAAGATATAAAAGATATAAACAATTATCAATTAACTTGGCCCAAATGACATTTTAGAACACTCTCCCTACAACTGCAGGATACACATTTCTTGAAAAATTTACAAGGAATTTTCACCAGAATAGATACCATGTAGAACTATGAAGCAAGTCTTAATAAAAAAAGATCAAAATCATACAGAATGTGTTCTCCAAATGTTTGAAAATTAAATAACACATCTCTAAAAAACTCATGAGTGAAAGAAGAAATCATAGGGAAAATAGAAAATGTTTTGAACTGAATGATAATAAAAATACAGCATATCCAAACTTGTGAGATACAGCTAAAGTGTTGCTTGAAGAGAAATTTGTAGTTTTAAATGCCTATATTTAAAAAGAAAAAATGTAAAATTAAATATCCAATATTTAACTTTAAGCATCTAGGAAGAGAAGAACAAAGTAAGTTACAGTGAAAGTGAAAGTGAAGTTGCTCAGTCATGTCCAACTCTTTGAGACCCCATGGACTGTAGCCTGCCAGTCTCCTCCATTCATGGGATTTTCCAGGCAAGATACTGGAGTGAGTTGCCATTTCTGTCTCCAGAGGATCTTCCTGACCTGGGGATAGAACCTTGGTCTCCCTCATTGCAGGCAGCCACATTCCATCTGAGCCACCAGGGAATCCCTAAGTTACAGTAAGTAAATAATAAAAAAGAACACAATAAAATTCTAAAATTGGCAAATAATAGATAAAGTCAGTAATGTCAAAAGTTGGTTTCTAAAATGACTGATAAAATGATTGGTAATATTTATACCCCATAGAAGAAGAGAAAAAACAATATTACTGATGTGGATGAAAGAGGGAACATTACAGCAAATTCTTTAGACATAAAATGATAAAGATATTATGAATAACTATGTCAATAAATTCAATGACTGAGATGAAATGAACAAATTCCTGAAAAATATAACTTACCAGAGCTGGCACAACAAAAAAATAGAAAATCTGAACAGCGCTAGATCAATTAAAGAAATTGAATTCATAATTAAAATCTTTCACTGAGAAAACTACAAGCCCAGATGGTTTCAGTGATAAATTCAATCCTACATTTAAGTCAAAAATAATACCATTCCAAAACTACAGGAGGTGGGAATATTTTCACACTCATTTTATGTGGCCAGCAAAAAACTGATCCCAACATACTATAAAGATACTACCAGAGAATTAAATTACAGATCAATATTTCTAGTGACAAAATATCAGTAAGTAAAATCTAGCAATATATGTAAAGAATGATATAGTCATGACAAAGTACAGTTTATCCCAGGAATTTAAGGTTGATTTAACATAGGAAAGTCAATCAAGTAATTCACAATAGTCACAGAATCAAGGAGAAATAAATGGTGTATGAAATTATTTAAAAATAAGATATAAATTGAAGAAAACATTTGAAAGTCTTATGCCAAAATGTTATCAGTAATAATCATTGGATCACTGGGTGATACAACTGTGAGAAATGTTTTAACCTTGGTTTCCTGAATCTTTCCAAGCTTACTGAAAGGAGTATGTGTTATATTTCAAAATTATAAAAAGATATGTATGTGTAGATGATGAGTAAGGTATTTGAATATACCTTCAAAGAGGCTACAGCTAGTGGAGACAGACATGTAGACTGGTGTTTTCAAACTGATGAAGGACCTTGAAATTTTCTGATGAGAGAAACATTGTGTTAATCTGAGTTAGCTACTGATAGCTTTTTAATGTTTGTCTTCTAGCAGAGTGATGCTATTTAGGTGCAAATTGAATTCCTTTTCAAGATTTACTCTGCGTTTTCAGTAGAAAATTACTGAGGAATGCAAAGGACTTCCCAATTTGTGATAGTAAACTTTCTACTCCTTTCATCAGAATTTTACATGTGTACCTGGCATCACCTGGGTAGCGTCAAATAATAACAAACATTAGCATTTGGTTCTTGTTTATTCTGAAATTATAGCACAGTGATTAAGTGAGCAAATCTACACCCAGAATAAAAACTGATGATCTGCTTGATATCAGTCCTTTTTTATTGAAAATTGGGCACAATATAAAAAAACAGGGACCTCAGTTAATAGCATAACAAGTGATTAATTCATCAGGGTTTTTATTCATGCCAGGCCAAGACTTTAAATCAGAAGATGAGAGTCGGATTTGGATACTATAGTGAAACAGGAGAAAAAAAAAAACACAAATTTTAAAAACCAACAGCATTACATTGAGACGCGTTTTGTGTAGCCTTTGATATGTAACTCTGACTGAAGCTCAGCAGGCAAGACATTAATCTCAACTTTCATGTAATAGACCACTGATGTTCCTGGAAAATAAAATTATAAGACTCTCATGTTCCTCTGAACAGATTGAGAAATGTGCCAAGAGAAATTATACCTTAAAATCTTCTATTTTGTTTTTCCATCACAGGGTCAAGAGGAAAGAAATATTGTGTATTTGGCTATAAAATCATAATGAATATTTATTTAGCACATTTTTTCTCTTGGAAATTATATGTGAATTGGACTAGAAAATGTTTCATTTTCCCACATCATATTGTTTGGTACTCAGGTTGTAAATGTGTGTGTGTGTGTGTGTGTTTGTATATGTGTTTGCGTGTGCTGTCATAACCTATCTGGCCAAGCATGGACTGTCTCCAAAGATTAAGTGCACCTATTTTGAACTGGAGGCTGCATGCCATAATTTTTAGCTAACCCGTTTCCTTCTTAGTGAAAACAGAAATAAAAATATATTGTGCACACTTCATTGCTGGAGCCTTTGACCTCAGCTGCCTGTCTAGCTGAGACTGTGATGAATGCTTTGTGTCCCTTCATTTTTAATTGCTCATAAATTGTTATCCCACGAAACACAAAACTAGCCTTGTCCTCATTTTAGTTGGGGTTGGAGGTCAGCCTAACAGTAATACAATTAAGGAGTGTCTTTGTGTGGGGGTGTGGGAGTGAGGAGGGCACCAAGATTGCAGAAGAGGGGTAAAGAGATGTAGTAGTCCTTTCTAAGGAAAACACAAAGAAAATTCCAACTTTTGAGCACAAACATCACAAACAGAGTAAATCATGCTTGTTTGACAATTGTGTCCAAAGTGCTTTGAAGGGCATTTCTGGACAGCAACAAAGAAGAGTGAATTATATTTCATGCCTGTGTTCAAGCAAAAATGTGTTTTTGTGATTCATGATGTTGAGGATAAATTAATTCTGTGGAAAAAAAATACTGTCTGGTTTCAGAAGGGCCATTGAAACCCAGGTTGCTTTCAAAAGAGATTGTGTGTATGGGAATCTAAGGCAGAAGCTTGCCTTCAGCTTTGTGTCACTCTCTTGTCATCCCTGGCAGCAGCTCATGGCGAGGTCTCCAGCTCACATGTGACTCTGATGCACTGTGGATTTTTTCTGTGGGTTTTGCAGAGTCAGTCATTGTTTTCAATTATACTGCCTCTATTGCTCAGCAACCAAGGTGTGACCTTAAACAGTCATGTTTCAAATATCAATGAAACTAAAGCTTTGAATTTCTTTTCTCATTTGTGAAGACTGTCAAAAATAGAGATGATTAGGTGCTTTCTTTATTTCGCCTAAAATAGTGTTTAAAGCCCAGCTAGTGGCCTATTGACTGATTTTATTATTTTGATTAAACCGAACCAGAAGCAGCATGGTCTAAATGCAACCGGAATTGCACTTATTGTGAGACCACGCCTTTCCTTTTCTTCCAGCAGTTCTGACTTCCTTTAATTTCAAGCAAGTGGCTTGACTCCCCTGGATTAGGCTGTTTTCAAAATGAAAATATACCTTCAGTACTTACCTTATAGAAATATTGTGTCAGCAAGGGAAGATTATCTAAGTGTTACAGCCTTCTTTCTCAGAATAAACATGTAACATACATTTTGGCTGTTGCTATGAGTCTTAGTCTCATTTTAATCACTAGTTTCTTGTTTTAATCTTATTTTACAGTACCTTTTGAACATCGTGTCAAGCTTGCTTGAGTTCTGAATAGATAAATGATTTTCCCAATATTAACAACTCCATTGTCTTTGAGTTTATTTGTAGAAAGTTAACTTTTTTCCCCAGTAGAATTTACTTCTTTCCGGCTTAGCTTTGGCAAAATAGAGAGCAGTTTAACTGTAATATTACTCACCAAAGCATCATTAAACCCACCTGTACATAGGAAGCACTTATTAAATGCCAGGCACTGTTTTATGTATTGGGGGTAAATTCATAAGCAAAATAGAAAACATTTCTGACTTTAATGGAGATAATATTTGGTCACATGATGTTTCCTAAACATATAAGCAAGACAATAACATAATACAGGAAGGGATAATAGGGAATTAATTAATAAAATCACTGGTTTGCAAGTTAGGAACTTGGAATTAGGGACCAATTCAACCATTACCTACCTTTGGGATCTTATCAAATCATTGGATTACATTTTCCTTACTTGTCAAATGAATTGGTTTTTTCCAATGCTAAAATTATGAGATTGTCTATAAGGGAGAAATAATCTGCTCCTCTAGGAGATGGGGTTGAGAAGAGGAGGAGGAGAGAAGAGATGATTTTGAGAGGGAGGGAAAGAGAAAATTATTTAGTGTATCAGTTATTTAGTATATCAAGAGTATCCCTATCTTTTGACTGGAAATTTTTACCAGAGAATTTCAAAGCTTTTAAAGCCTGAGGACAATGAAAGATTATCATTTTTTAGAGAAATTTTCTTTCCCCTTGTTTTATACTTGAAAAGTCAGCTCAGTGTAGTAGCAAATAATTCTGCTGCTTGGTTTTCTTGTTGACAGTACTGGCACTTTGTCATAAGAAGGAGGGCAGAACTAACTGGTTCATAAGGTTGCCAGTGGTCCGAATAGCAGAAAAACCTGTTCAAGTCATGACGAGCGAGTTGCTGGCTGAATTCAGCAACACACGAGTCTAAAACCCGATCATCTGTGCCCTTGCCAGTAACTGCTACTCGACTGCAATAAGAATCACTACAGCTTTACGTGCTAGCAAAAATGGTAATAATGATGTTTCCCAGCCTTCATAGGGAGGAAGGTTTATTTTTAAGGCATTTCATAAAATCTTCCAAACTGAAAAAAACTCACTGAAAGTAATCAATATACGAATCAGCAGTATGTCAAAGTTTTGCCTAATATGTGTTGCACAGAATGGAAGTTGTATTAAACATGGTAAATACTTTAGACGCTAATTAAAGAGTATGTTAAATTAGTCTCAAGTAGCTTAGGTAGTGCTTAAAATAAGATTAAAATATTTTTCTAGTTCCTGGAATTTAACTTTCTCTCTTTTTTTCTATTTGAGAAGTTCCTGATAGCTGCTGATGAACTTTCTGGTTTATAACTTTCCTGAAGACCAAAAAAAAATGAAATTCATATAACAACATACTTAGCATTTTCCAACGAATAGTAGAATCACAATAGACTGATATGAATACTCATCACCCGTTGACAAATGGAAGCTTTGTTGTTGTTTTTTTCATGTTATTGACTATATCCCCACTATAATGTATAGTGCATGACAGCAAGGGATTTCGTCTGCTTCCCCTGTCCCCATCCAAACTCTGCTGTACTCCTAAGACACAGAGCACCAACTGGCCCATAGTAGGTGCTCAATAAACATTTATTGGCTGACTTAATATGTTTATTACATTGTGAAGTTTAATAAAATCACTAAGCTTCTGTAAATCAGTTCCCCAATCCAAGAGGTTCTAATACTAACTTTCTCAGGATGTCATTTGCTATGTTGTTTTTGAACTGTGACAACCCTGCCGGGCTGAAATTTACCAAACTAGCTTTGTTGATGTTCTGACTGAGAATATTTGTTGGCACCTAGTCTGACATAACAACAAATATGGTTCAGTTTTAAATTTTCAATTCCTAGTATAATCAATACCCTTCCCTCAGGCCAATGGTTAGTTTTTAACCTATTCTATAAAGAAATGCATAGAACCTAAAATAGTAAATTTCAATAAACATATTATCTTTCAGGTTAGGTATTACAATAATGCTTTATAAGATTATTTGTACAGTATAATTTTTTATCAATGTGTATTTTTTATCATTTACCAGAATTTATTTATATAACTGTTTAAACTAATCCTGAAAATAGTTTTCAAAAATCACTTGACTCACAGATTTTATCATTGTTATTCTGGAAAATTTACATTTGAGCAAAACAGTGTATTGTTAGAAAATCCCACAGTTATGTAACTACTCAAAGCAGAAACTTTAAAATTTTAAGCATAAAAATTGGGTATTCATACATGGCAAACTAGCAAAAGCTGTTGGAAAACATGTGAATGTGATATTTTTGAAGTTATCACTCAAGAATTTTTTTGCAGTTGCATATGGAAATTCACATTTGAGTGTCTAATAATAACACTAACCAGACTACAAATGACAATCGAAAATTAAACAATATTTTATTTGTCACTTCTGATCATCTTCCTCATACTGGCCGTTTCATTAAAAAAGTATGGGTATAGTTGATGGCATTTGCCTAGTTAGAATCCCCTGGTAATTCAGTCTTGTGCATTTGTCTCATTCAGTCCCATGCATTTGTCTTGTGTTGAACAATAAAAGAAAAATGCTATAATGTTATAATATTAAATATTATATCACATATGTTGACACTAATATCATCATGTCATTACTTTCTTACCCAAATGAAGATGATCATATCAATTTAGGTCCTATCAGAACACTGAGAAAAATACTGTTTTGTATCAGTTGGTGAACATCTGTCTGTCTTAAATTGGTACTGATCATGAGTACACTAATAACTGTGCGCCTTAGTGTTACCACTCTGGCTCTCCAAATCGCTGTTTTTGACCATCCAACTGGCTCTTCTGTCTTCAGTATTTACCCACTTAGAACACTCTGGTGGATGGAAGGCTCCCAGTATGTATCCCTTTGTTCCTCATAGTTAGCCAGGACTAAAGTTGTACATGAAACTGTAATGTTGGGTTTTGCTAAGGCAATAGCCAGACCTATTGCTAAATTTCACATTGCAGCAATTTTTATATAGGGATTCCTAAATAACAAGTGCAAACTTAAGACTCAGTAACTCTCAGAAGTTTTCACAAAATTATCTTTGTGGTGTAGGAAGCAAAATGTGTAATCTTGGAATCTGGGAACTAGTCAAAGTTGCATGCAATCAAGACGACACTTTGAAATACCTGAAATACTCCATTTTATCTGAAACATGTGAATATCTGAATTCTACACCCATAAAATATATACTTCTTTCAATATTAAGTACTTTCTCCCAAGACTATCAACAAAAATGATGTTCCTGGGAGAAGAGCTCTTATTCCATTACATTTTCTATTTCCAACACCGTAACCAGGAAGTCATCAGAGAGAAACCTAAGCCTACTCACACACAAAGGTGGACAAAACAAAAAGAGTTGTCTTCTCCTGACTTTCAGTCTTCTCCAGTCTCTTTTCCATGCAAAGGAAGAACTCAGACAATCTCTCTGGAATCCCACTGTTTTCTCTAGATCTAGTTTGCAGCTAGCATCAGTCACTTTCCATGCACAAATCTATAAAATGTCTATGTAAAATAACAAATGCTCTGGGTTTGTTCACCCTATGTTGCAGAAAAAAGAGCTTCAGTTTTTTTTGATCCTCTTCATTTCTCAGACCCTATATGATGGATGTCACTAATGTCACCTCTTGGTAAGATAGCCATAGCCAGCAGAAGGCCTGGAAATGCCAATTGTAATTAACTTTCTTTTCAAATATGTTTGACAGTTTCATGCTGAGAAGTGCTTCTTACCTTTTGAACTTCCAGATTGCTTGGCTGAGCAAAATGTGTATCATTTTCTTTCAAAATTACCTTACAAAGAGCTATGTACTATGATATTCTTGCACACGTCAGCCATTTATAAGAGATTTAGATTTTTAAGCAGATTATCCTTGTTCCAAATGAGAGACCTTGCTTTTGTCTGAAGCATGGGCTATGTTGAGGTGCATGGCAGAGCCCCAGGACAAGGACGCTCATATATTCATAAATGTCAAAAACGATGACCCTTTTTCATGGGTCTACCATCCCAGCTGCTCTAGAAGATAATATTCCTGAGACCTGTGAATATAGAACCATGCTTTTTGGAAATAACTAAATATAGGAAAGAAATGCTCCTTGGGTCCAGTTTCTTACAATATGGTTATTCATCATGTTTAAAATGACATCAAAAATCAATAAAAGTGGAAGAACTCTGTAAATGCATCTTTTCCTAATTGAGAGGCTTAACCTGACTTCTGCAGTAAGAATAATATACCTTACTGTGACCTACTTTAAAAATGTAAAAAGTCACTTTATGACTGCTGGTTTCAGTCTTTTATTTGGCCTTCCTACCCTTTTTTTTTCATAGTGGAGTACTCGTGTAAGAAAAAGAAAAAAAAAAAAAAAGTATAGATCCTTACCAGCATTTTGATCAAGGAGAAAGGTTTCATACTTCAATAGTGCACGTAATGGAATTGGTCAGATTTGAAGCATGGGAGCACATTTTATCTAGGATCTTTAATTTTTTACAGTTCAGTTGATAGAAATTTAACTAAAATGTTGGTTATGCGACCAGTAAGCAGACTCCTCCAAATAACATTTGCCTTAATTTTACTGTAGGTTGTCAGAAAGAATGTAAAATAAGTAGACTTTTATTAGTATTTTGGTTAATTAGAAGGGACTCAAAACCAGTTTTGTAAGATGGTTTTCACACACAAGGATAAGGATGTGTCAGTTACTCATAATTTTCACATAAGTTGAAAACACTGAAAATTACTGAGCAAAAATATACACAAAAGATAAATTTTTCAATTATTTTCCCTAGATATCAAGGCCATAGCAGAGGCAGGTCATTGAAGATGGCAACATGATCCTTTTTTTCTGAAAAATAAAACTGCTAATAAAAACTACATTCTCTATTCCCTCAAAGTGAAAAAAGCAAAAACCTCTCACCTATAGTATTAACAATTCTAATATAATTTTGAAATTATAAAAGCTCTTTGGTTCAAACTCTAGGTAAAAATGTGGTTCAGCTTCTTATAAGTACAGGAGCATTTGGTATTGAGTTTACTCATTTCAAAATTTTTATATAAGTTTCAGGCATACAGCATTATAACTATACATCTGTAAGCACTGCAGAGTGATCACCAGCACAAGTCTAGTTGCCCTCCTTCACCCCAACAATCAACCCTCTTCACCTTTTTGCCCAATCCCCTATTCCCTTCCCTTCTAATCTGTTCTCTGTACCGATGACTTTGTTTTTGTTTGTTTATCTGTTTTTTTATAGATTCACATAGGAGTAAAATCATATGGCATTCGTCTTTCTCTGACTTATTTCCCTTGGCACAATACCTTCAAAATCCATCCCTGTTGTTGAAAATGACAGGATTTTACTATTTTTTCATGGCTGAGTAGAATTCCTTTGGACATGTACACCACATCTTCTTTATCCATTCACCCATTGATGGACATTTAGGTTTTTCCATGTGTTGGCTTTGTAAATAATGCTGCAGTGAATACTCTTTTTGAACTAGTGTTTTTTGTTTTTATTCCTTGATAAATACCCAGAAGTGGAATAGCTGAGTCATGCTAGTCTTACTTTTTTGAGAAATCTCCATACTGTTCTCCATAGTAGCTGTACTGATTTACAGCCCCACCAACAGTGTACATGCATTCCGTTTCCTCCACATCCTCTCCAACATTGATTATTTCTCATCTTTTTGATAATATTCATTCTTACAGGTATGACAGCTGTGAGGTGATATCTCATTGTGGTTTTGTCCTTCTGTAGCAATCAGTGATACTGAACACCTTTCATGTGCCTAGTGGCCAGCTGTATGTTTTCTTTGGAAAAATGTCTATTCAGATCCTTTACCCATTTTTTATTTGAGTTATCTGGTTTTTTGTTGTTAAGTTATATTAGTTTTAAAAAATATTTTGGATGTTAATTTTGATCAAATATATGATTTGCAAATATATTTTCCTCTTAAGAGGTTACCTTTTGGTTTTGATTATGGTGTCCTTTGCTGTGTAGAAGCTTTTTGGTTTGATGCAGTCCCATTTGTTTATTTTTGTTTCCCTTGCCTTTGGAGTCAGAGCCAAAAAAACATCACTAAGATCAACGTCACTGAAATTACTGCCTCTGTTTTCTTCTAGGAACTTTATGATTTCATATTTCGCATTTAAGTCTTAATCCATTTTGAGTTCATTTTTATGAATGGTATAAGGTCAAGTTTCTTTCTTTTGCATGTAGCCATCCAGTTTTCGTAACACTATTTAAAGGCTGTCTTCTCTACTCTATGTCCTTTATATCTTCATCATAAATCATTTATACTTGTGTAATTTTATTCCTGGGGTTTCTATTCTGTTCCACTGAACTGGTTGTGGTTTGGTACCAGTATCATATCATTTTGTTTACTATAGTTTTGAAATATAGTTTAAGATCAGACAGTATGATACCTGTAGCTTTGTTCTTACTCAAAATTGTTTTGGTTATGTGGGATCATTTGCTCTTCCATGCAAATTTTAGAATTATTTATTCTAGTTCTGTGAAATATGCCAATGAAATTCTGATAGGGACTGCATTCAGTTTGTAGGTTGTTTTGAGTAGTATATATATATATATATATATATATAT